>BLSH010485087.1:273671-307941 GCA_018402905.1 Glandirana rugosa | reverse complement strand
TCACTGTCGTGACTTTTAACCAGGCCCGTCCTCCCCCCAAATTCACCGGTCATTTGTTCATCAATTGGGGAAGGACTGGTCGTGGCATTTATCCGCCGTCGATCAAAACTCACCGACATGGTCCTATATCGGTGACGTCCGATATAGGGTCATGGCAAAAAATCTCGCCTGGCAGTCGATAGGCCCCTATTGCTGGCTAGGCCGAGTCCTCGGCGAGCCGGCAATAGGGACCCCCACCCTCACCTGTAGGGGGGGGCGACGGAAGGCGGTGAGAAGATGCCGGAGGGTAGGGTGGCCCTCTGGCCTCGCTACTAGGCCGTACAGCGCTCACAGTGCGCGTTATCGCAGCCGCCGTCGTATGACGGCGTTTTGCGATAACGAACCACTTTGTCGCCGTCAGATGCCGATCGGCGGTCGGCAAGTGGTTAAAACCTGCGCCGTTAGCCGAAATTTGCCAAAGGAGACCCGATTGGAGCTGATTCCAGCTTCTATCAAGTCTCCTCTGAGCCGGCGGACATGCCGGATCATCGCTCCGGTCTCCCGGTGGGATGGGAGGCCGTAGAAGAGTGGCGGAAGGCAGCGGGGGGGGATGTCCACTCCCACCCCCAGGGATAACGGCCGAGCGGCTCCTGAGCCGGATCGGTCGTTATCCCCGGATAGCTGACGGTCCGCTCTAAAAAACGGTACTGGGATATAGCCTGCAGTGGCTATATCCTGGTACAGCCACTCAAAACTAGCTGCCGCCTATTTACGGTGCTGGTCAGGAAGGGGTTAACTACTTGTTTACTGGCCACTTAAACCCCCCTCCTGCCCGGACCAATTTTCAGTGCTGTCACTCTTTGAACGACAATTGCGCGGTCGTGCGGCATTGTACCCAAACAAAATTGCCATGCTTTTTTCCCCACAAATAGAGCTTTCTTTTGGTGGTATTTGATCAATTCTGCAGTTTTTATTTTTTGCGCTATAAACAAACAAAGAGCGACAAATTTGAAAAAATAACAATATTTTTTACTTTTTTCTATAATAAATATCCAAAAATAAAAAATAAAAAATCAGTTTAGACCAATTTATATTCTTCTACATATTTTTGTTAAAAAAAAAATCGCAATCGGCGTATATTGATTGGGTTGCGCAAAAGTTATAGCGCCTACAAACTATGGAAATCTGCCATTTTTATCGGGACTGTGATATTGCAGCGGACATGTCGGACATTTTTGACATTTTTTTGGGACCAATGTGATCAGAAATTGAAATATCCACTGATGACTGTTTAAATGTCATTGGCAGGGAAGGGGTTAACACTAAGGAGGCAGTGAAGGGGTTAAAAGTGTTCCCTGGGTGTGTTCTTGAAGAAGCCTGTCCTTAACTAGTTACATAGGTGCAAAGCCTGGAGTGTCAAGCCACGGCTGCCATAGTTTCAAAAATATCTGAGGTGCATTGCGGTGTTGGTATGTCATTTTCTCTCTAATTAGCATTCGGGTCACTTGATCTATCCAGTGCTGCCCCTTAGGGACTCTAGGGGACATCCAATATTGAGCAATTAGTTTGCGAGCCACATATAATAATCTCAATATCACTACATGATAATGGGGTATAAGAGTTTTGTGGAGAGGCAAACTTAATGATAAATAGCTTCTGTAGTATCTTAACTTATAGTACCATTCTTTGCTGTTTGTCTTTAGTAAATTTGGGCTTAGCCTTGCTATTTAAAATTGTCCTGCTGCTGGTCAATTTTATATTGATGTATCATCTTCAGTCTCTTAATTCTTAATTATAGCTTGATAGAAATTGGCCACAACAAATTACTGGCAAATTTCTATCTGCCAGTCAAAGTCAGTCTATTACTATCTGATAAAAAATGTGTTGCTGTCAAAGCTATATAAAAAAAAACTTTTTTTATACTGAAATTAATGAGTGGGGTGTTACTGCTGTATGTAAGACAGACAAGCTAATGGTAAAAGAAAAAAATAGGTTCCACAACCAAATATGCCCTGCCAGTGTACCCGATTGCTGATACCGACCTTAAAAATTGCTTGTTTTTTTAAAAGATGTTTGTATTTTCAATGTTTCAAGCCAAGCTGCATGAAAATACCCTCTCCCATTGTATGATATTTAAAAAAATGTTTTTGCATTGGTACATGTCCCCTATGTCAGTGCCCAGCTTTCAATCCCTATTTTTGACAGTAGTTTGCCTATTAACCTCAAATATTGACAGAATTTATCAAGATCCCCCCGTCCCATTGAATTCAATGAGATCTACTTCTAAGTTCACGTTTGTCGCATTTCAACAAACCTTGAAAAATCAAACCTGTGCAGATTTGCCCATCATTACCAAGGTGTGGCTCACGTTCACATGCTGTAGAATTTTTAACCCCAACATGTCTAACTGCAGATATAACGCATGGTGGTTTTCAAAACCCACACTTGTTTTTTGCAATATTGCTGTGTAATTCATTAGCTTCTAGAAAGTTTACAATGCCAAATAGCCACCATTGCAGCTAGCTAGACAATCAAAGATTATTGGTCCAGTCCATGACAGACTCAGTCTATGTATTATTTGTATATATATTCTATATATCAGTGCATATTTTCTATAATGTAATAAAGTAAATAGATAGAGGAATGATAAACAGTGTTACCATGAATGTTACATGTCAATTACAGTTTAGAAACCTTTTAATCTGCTGTTTGGCTTGAAATGGCCACATGCCTGGCACAAACAAAGTTGTCCAATGCTATGTAGTTAACAGCAGAGTTGTATAAATTGATAGGTATCCTCAGAAAAAATTCTAGGGATAGGGCAGAAATGTGTTGTTTAAAGAGATATAAAGTCTGATTGGTGGTCATTTATGTAAGGAGGTAATAGACTGCAAGTGTAAGAAATGTCCTACAAATGTACTTTAAAGTGCTCCTGTCTACTGGTAGAGTCAATGCACATGATTGGCTAGCTGAATTTAGCATCCTGTTGTTTGTTGTTTCTTTTCAACAAGCCCAGTAAAATGGATTGCAAATGACAGTTTTTAGTGTTCGGGGATGCTTCTGGTTTCAGAGTTTAGTATACCAATCCTTTTTCATTTGCCATCTCTAGGTGCTGTGGTTTTGGATCAGTACAAGGTCACTGTGTTTAGAGTAACCAAGAGGTGCAAAATTGAAACGTCCAGTGTCTTTGACTTTCCAGGAACGTATGTGGGGTGCTGACAAAACACCCTTAGGTTGTACTCTTTAAAGGTCTGTGTGACTTCCGGTTCCGGCGCCTCATGAGAGAGGAGTGAGAGCGCGCAGCTCCGCTCCCACAGGCAGAATACGAGCACACATACCGGGACTCAGCGCCGCACAAATACCGGGTGAGTGAGGGGAAGCCCCCTAGCACCGGATGGACAAATTTCTAACCGCCCCGCGGTCGGAATCTGCCGCTCCGAGCCGTACAAATATACTGGGCCAGGCGCCAGGGTGTACCAAGATGGCCGCCGCCACGGATCAGGCGGCGAGCACGATGGACACACAGGCCCCAGAGTCCCGTAGTACAGATGACACGGATGAATACTCCAAAATAGCCCAAGCTGTGGCTGCCCTCCTGCTCCCCAACATTTCACAGGTGGTAGACACAGCAGTTCAAACCGGCATGTCTCAGCTGCGGAGGGAGCTAGGGGAGCAGGCCCGCAGGCTATCTGCAGTAGAGGCCAGAGTGTCTGATGTAGATGATGAACTGTACCAAATAACGGGCACCTTAGAAAAACAAGACAAAGCATTCTCTGCCATTCAGGAAAAGCTCGAAGATTTGGAAAATAGGTCCAGAAGGAGTAACCTAAGGATCATAGGCCTTCCTGAAAACTGCCCTAATAATGCTCTAATTCATCTCTGCTCCTCACGTATCCCTGAGGCACTAGGCCTACCAGCACCCTGCACTGTGGAGCGGGCCCACAGAATAGGCCCCCCAGATCCGAATCGCAAATCCCCCAGAGCAGTCATAGTTAAATACCTCAACTATGCTGACTAGCTGGAAATACTACAGGCCTTCAGAAGAAATCGCAACCTAAAAATTGAAGGGGCAAGCCTGCTAATCTTTGCGGATTACTCGGCTGAAGTATCCAGGAAACGTAAAGCTTTTCAGGCAGTATGTTCAGAACTCTTTAAACAGAAGGTGCGTTTCTCCCTGGCCTTCCCGGCTACCTTACGGATTCAAACCAACGATGGCAAGCAGCTAACTTTCCAAACCCCCCGAGAAGCAGAGTCTTTCCTCAGATCTATGGCTGCTAAACAAACCAGCTCATCCAGTCCCCAGGACCACACATCACCTAACTCCAGGGAGCAAAGGAGCCCCAGAAAGGATCCAGCGAAGCGCCTGCGCCCAAACAACAACGGGTGCACAACCCCGACACCTATCTGAAGGAGTATTGCTTTTCTTCCCCTTTTTATCTCAGACACCTATTCTGGGCTAACTCAGCCCCCCACCTTATAGGTGCTATCTTCATGTCTTCCAGTCAGAACATTGAAACCCGGTGTCAACTTAATTTCTATATGCACTAAAAATCACACGCTGAGTTCTTCCTATCTAGTATCGTTAGACGTACCATCGCCTGTGGAGTGGACCAGCCGCACAGGTGGTCAATTGCTCTTGAGGAAAAAAGTGAAGTACAGAAAGTTTTGTTCTGTTTGTGTTTTGTACTAATGTTCTTCTTTGCCTCCCACAGTATACAAGCCTTTATGTTTCTTCATTACTTGCTGAGAGAGACTGCCGATGTTCACCCTAGCGAGCACAATTCTCCTTCTCTGCTAAACCGTGAGTCCTCCTTATTTACCACACGAGTATGTATTAAGCCCCACAACAGTCACCTTTTCCACTGCACACATTCATACGGATAGTCACATGGAATGTTAAGGGATTACGATCCCCCTCCAAACGTACTAAAGTCCTCAGACACCTCAAAACTCTCTGCACCGACGTGGCCCTACTTCAGGAAACCCACCTCGGCACGGATGAATTCCACTATCTCAGGAAACTTTTGGTTGGAAGCGTACATGGCTCTCCAGCGATTGGTAGGAAAGCGGGGGTAATAATATTTCTACATAAAAAGCTCCAGACAACCATTATAGAGGAGAAACACGACTCCCTAGGTCGCGTCACAACGCTACACCTCAGGTTCCAATCGAAAGATCTCATGATCTCCAACATCTACGCACCGAATTCTCCTACCTTATCATTCTTTCAAGAGACCACGAGATGGCTTATGAGTAAACCCCATATTCCTCACCTGGTTGGAGGCGACTTCAACTCGGTGAGCAATCTAGCAGAGGACAGGTCCCCCCACAAAATCGCTACACGGAACCCAATTACTCCAAACCCTCCCACTCTACTAGAACGTTTCGCCTTAGATACAAATCTTTCCGATATCTGGCGCATATCTCACCCCACAGACAGAGAATACACATTCTACTCCCCACCCCATGGGTCATTCTCGAGAATTGACTACATTTTTGCCTCTCACTCCGCACTCCACTATATTAGGGAATCCCACATTCATGACATAGCAATTTCCGATCACAGCCCAGTCTCAGTTTCACTATCCGACCTCACAGCCCCAACATCCCCGAAGATTTGGAGATTCCCCTCGTACCTGGCAGGGGACACACACTTACAAGAGGTCCTACGCACGGCCTGGGAGGACTATGCCAACAACAATAGCCCCCATTGTTCTAACCCAAACCTGTTTTGGGATGCAGGCAAGACGGTTCTACGGGGAAAGATCATAGCTTACGCGGCCCACCACAAAAAAAATGCCTCCAAACGTTATGCAAAAGCTAGCAGTCAGCTGAGGGAAGCACAGAGAGCACTGCAACAAAACAACACTCTAGAAAACAGAGGAAAGTGGCAGACTGCTAAGCAGCAATTTGAAACATGGGCAGAGCATGTTGACCGAGTTCATACGGCCCACTGGGATCTTCAACTACACAAACAGGGGAACAAGGCAGGGAAGCTGCTAGCTAGACTATGCAAAGGGAAACACAAACCTACCCACATATCCCGTCTCAAAGACCCGACAGGGAAATTATCCTCCCGACCGGAAGAGATTAATGACATTCTACGCAGATACTACTCCTCCCTATACACAGCAGACAGCCTAGAACCTATAGCAGCAGACACTTTCCTGACTAACCAAACGCTCCCGTACATAAAACCTGACCAGCTAGACGCTCTTAACGCACCTATCAGCAGGGATGAAATTGAACAGACTATTAAAAATCTACCCAACCATAAGTCCCCAGGCCCTGACGGATTATCAGCCGAATTTTACAAACTAACATTGCCATATATTCCCCAAACCCTAGCTCTAGTATTCAATGGAATCTGGGAGGGAGGCCCCTACCTACCATCCGGACATCAGGCTTACATAAAACTAATTGAAAAGAAAAACAAGGACCCCCAGGAGCCAGGCTCCTACCGCCCCATTTCCCTATTAAATGTGGATTCGAAGCTGCTGTCAAAAATAGTAGCATCCCGCCTAGCGAAAATCCTCCCCTCACTGATACATCCTGCCCAGGCAGGCTTCACCCAAGGTAGGACAGCCGCATCCAATATCCGTAAAGTCCTAGCAGTGCTGGACCATGCTAGATCACACCCCTCCCAAAATCTGGCCATTATCACCCTGGACGCCGAGAAGGCTTTTGACAACGTGAGCTTTTCCTGGCTATTTCAAACCCTTAGCAAGTTTGGCTTCTCAGGCTCCTTCTTACATTTAGTCAAGAGCCTTTATGCGGCCCCTAGGGCACAAGTAGTAGCTGCGGGAATCATCTCAAACCCCTTTCCCCTTCACAAGGGAACTAGACAAGGATGCCCCTTATCCCCTCTTCTATTTAATGTCGCACTCGAACCACTCTCATGATATCTTATATCCAGCACCCTTCTTCATGGCATCAAATTGGGAAACGAGGAGCTTCGAGCCGCATTGTTTGCGGACGACATCCTAATATTCACAGCTGACCCCCAACAAGATCTTCCGGTAATCATGAACACCTTTAACCTTTTCCGCAAATGTTCAGGTCTAAAAATAAATTTCACTAAGAGCGAAATTCTACCCCTCCAACCAAACCATAGGGCCGGCTGGATTTCTTCATCCCCACTCCCTATTGCCAAACACCATATCACTTACCTAGGCGTGAGCATTGGCAGAGACTCTTCATCCCTCTATACCCTCAACTACCCTCCCCTTATTGCCAAAATATTAAGTCAACTAGAATCCTGGATTGACCTGCCCCTCTCGCTCACAGGGAGATGCTGCTTATTTAAAATGATTAGCTTTGCAAAACTATTGTATCCCATGCAAACAATCCCAATCCTTATCAAACATGTAGACCTTCAAAAATTGGACAGAGGCTTAACAGCCTTCCTTTGGCAGCGCAAAAAGCCCAGAATTGCTTTGTCCAAGCTGCGTCTCCCGAGGAGCGAGGGGGGCTTGGGACTTCCTCATGTAAGGTTATACAATTTATCCTGTGTTCTACGTAACGGCTTAGACTGGATTACTAGAGAGTCCAAATATACAAACTATGACACGGAAGCGGCTATTGTTTACCCCTACGAATTGGGATCCATCCTTCACTGCGATCCAAACGGTCTCCCAGCCCATCTCAAAAACAACCTTCTAGTAAAAGATACCCTAGTAGCTTGGAGAAACACGAGGAGGGCCCAACGTCTGTATACCAACATCTCTGAATTCCTACCCATTGGGGGAAACCCAATGTTTGCTCCCTCCACTCAACACGAGGTCTTCCGCATATGGGAACGCCACAACCTCAGAAAACTGATCGACTTATTCGACCCAATACCTGGACAGCCTCTGCCAGTCCAGACCATACTGGAACGCTATAAACTGCCTGCCCATCACACTTTTCACATACATCAGCTAATCGCCTTTGTGAGAAAAAATTGCCCGGACCCCCAAGCCAGATTCAGACCCTCAGTTCTAGATGCCATGATCCGCAACAAAAACTTTACCACTTCTCTCATCTATAAAAACCTCCTTCCTTTCTTCTCAAAATCGTCGGAAACTTCTTCGGTAAAAGCCTGGACAAAGGAACTGGGGATAGACTCTCTCCAGGACTCTGTACTAAGAGGCCACAACAAAATCTTACAATTAACTACCAACGAAACCTGGAGGGAAATGCAACTCAAGATCATACATAGGGCATACATTCCTTACTATACACCTGTATCTTCCCCCAGATCAAGAATCTGTCCATGGTGTAACAAGATGAATCCATCCCTCCTACACAGATTCTGGCAATGCCCGGAAGTATCAACATTCTGGACCCAAGTCCAAGCCCTAGTCACCAAGGTAACACACCAAGTCATCCCATGCCACCCGGTCCTAATGCTTTTTGGAGACGGTTCCAACATTCACCCGGGATCCATCCCTATGGTGGCTCTGTCTGACTCATGGATACATCTCTGCCTACTGGCAGCACGGAAAGCTATCATGTCTCATTGGACCCAAACGTCCTCCCCAACCATCTCAGAGGTTCAGCGACACCTAAACACCCTCATGTACAGGGAGCTTCTGGACCTCTGGGCAAACAATCAAGGCTCCCAAAGACGCTTCCACCGACGTTGGAATTCTTACATAACAACAACCTTCTCCAAGCAAGCGCAAGAAGGACTTACCCCCCCTCACCTCTATGACCTATTACATAAACTTAAAGACTCATCAACCAGATATGGTCGTCTAAGCTCGCAGCCCCCAAGTACACCTTCTGTAGACAAAACCTCCTCCATGACATCGGCAGTTAGAGACTAATTTTCACAGTAACTATTTATCCAATTGCGGATTAACCGCATTCTCTCTCACTCACTAAGCGATGGCACAAGTCTAATAAGTCTTATATGTATTGTTGTTAAAGTTAAGTAACTATGCTCAATAGTCACACTCCTCAGAGGAATTCTGCAAGCCAACAAGCCAAGCGGCCACTAGAAAATAGAGCTCAAACCCTGATATCAAGTCACTTACCCTAGCAGCCCCTGGAAGCAGACTTCGCCCCCGGCGGCTTCTCTGCCCTACCCGGTACTCGGGGGGGAGGGGGGCCGCGGGGTGGTACAAGGTCTCCCTTTTCCATCCAGGTACATCATCTCTCCTACCAAATTGATAGCCAGGGAATCTCCAAAAACACCTTAGAGGCTCGGCTTGCAGGATACCCTCTAAATAATACTCCCCCCCCCCCCCTCTTCCCTCCCCTTCTTACCATCTTTCTTTCTCAGCTCCTATTCTCCTTGACATCATCTCCCCCTCTGACTAGTATATCCTCCTCTTCTGACCAAAATGTTCTTGAAATTACATGTAATCCTAGTAAGTTGGTCATGCATTGTAATGTGTTCTTCATTCTTTAATAAAAAAACTTTGAAATAAAAAAAAAAAGGTCTGTGTGATAGCCAGAAAACTGACAAGTTGGGTGGCATAACACTCACTTGCATTCAAAGACAAGCAAAAACATGGAAAGTGTGGCACATGAGCATTACCCATTACTACGTTCTAAGTTAGTGTTGATGTTAATAGCAGCTGTGGAGAAATACTGATCTGATCTTTTAAACTCTGTTACACAGTGAAACATGTTAGAAGGAGGAATCTGACAAAGTGACACATTTCATGGAGTAATAAAGTTATTTTTGAAAAATGGACATTGGCGTGCCGATGACATTCATGAAAATATCCAGTTGTAAGATTCTGCCCCATAGCTTGTTGGTACCCTGCTCTGGTCAGTCTGACAGAAGGGGAGCCTGGAATGGTGTGCATCTTCATTGTTGTAATATGGTCCATGTGAGAGTTATAAAAAAGAATATAAAGGAATGGCGCACATGTATATACACAACCAAATGTGATGACAAAGTATCAGATGTAATATGTGAACCTTGAAGTGTGTAAATCAAAATCATAAAGTATAACAAAAAAATGAATCAGGTAAAGTCCGATGTGACAGTGTTCCCAACACCAATAGTTCTTCAACATCAATCTCCTATAATCCTTACCACTTGTGCCCAAAGTGTGAATATGCACTCACCAGAGATGTATGACCCCTTGTTACAGGTAGGTCAAAAAGCGCTTGTGATCAATAACTAGGATTTCTCTGGTAATTGAGCACCAGTACAGTCCTCCGGTTTATAGGTGGTGGTCATCGTTATAAGTAACCTGACAAGAGACTGCATGAAAGTTCTCAATGTGTGTTATTTATTTAAAAGGATATTAAAAAGATAAAAGAAGAAAGATTGCACCCACATGTTATGGTGCCTGGGTACTGGCACCAGTGTGTACAGCATGTGCAAGGATGACTTGACAAAAACCAGCGTGTGTTCTATGCCTCGTTCTGGAAGTCGGTCCAGAAGTGATGACACACAGGACCCAGACATGACAGACCCCCGCTCTGGGGCTTCCGGTTTCTGGATGCAAATCACATGAAAACTGCATGCAAAAACGCATAAAAATCGAGTGTTCTAAAACGGAAGATGCACCCCAAAAGCTCCAGAAAACCACATCAACCGCAACCGCATAGATGTGAACCTAAGGTAAAAGTTGACAAACTGACTAGCCTGTGTGATAAGCCCATGCAGGGGCAAATTTAACAAGTTGACTGCATGATAAAAAAGTGAAAACACAAAAAATATCTACGAGAATTACTTTGTACTTAGACTGCATTAGCATAAAAAAAATACAGGTCAATAGTTATCTAGTAGATGAGTGACTCAAATCTCATATGACAAAAAGGTAGCCTTACATGCAGGCCCTCCCTATCCGCCTACCGCCTGTCTTTTCCAAACAACTAGACGCTATGTTCCAGGAATTTATATGGTCCCACAGATGGCCCCGCATCAGCCTTTCCCTGCTCCACCTGGCCAAGCGCCGGGGCGGCGTGGGCCTTCCAGATATGAAAGCCTACTACAGGGCAACGCACCTGACCAGGCTGGTAGACTGGTTCTGCCATGCGGAGGAAAAGCACTGGGTGGCATTGGATATGGAGGATTCCGCGAATACGGCAAGAAGTTGGCCATGGATCTCCTCCCCTCTCCCGAGGTCTATCTCGGATCACCCGACCCTGGGAGGTACCCTGGCGGTGGTGAGGGAAGCCTTCCGGCGCACCTCTTTATCACCCTCCCCTTCCCCCATGATCCCGATTCTGGGTAATCCAGAATTCGAACCGGGCCTCGTTGACCCTACCTTCCAACGCCTCCGGGAGAATGGACGGCTATACGTCGCAGACTTTCTGCGCACAGATGGGACTCTCGCCCTGACTGCAGGGGAGGGGGCTACGTCCCCCCCTGGACTTTCTCCGCAGCCTCCAGGTACGTGCCATTCTACACAAACAGAGCCAAATCAAGGGTGGCACTAGGTCTCTTACAGCCCTGGAGGACATATGCCGTCGGAGTGAACCTATCCGCCATAGTCTATCCCTGATGTACTCTGTCCTTACCGCACTTCCGGAGGGCTTTGTGCCCCCATTTCTCCTCAAGTGGGAAGAAGACATGGGCATCCAATTTGAAGACTCCCAAAGGGAGAAAATACTGCATTTTGCGCACAAATCCTCCATTGCCACCAAGATCCAGGATACAAGTTACAAAATCTTAACCAGGTGGTACAGAGTCCCTTCGACTCTGCACCATCTATTCTCGCAGGCCTCTAGCATGTGCTGGTGCTGCGGCAGAGAGAAAGGCACAATGCTCCACATTTTCTAGAGCTGCCCCAGGCTACAGCCCTACTGGCGGGGGGTGACCTGCACCATTAAACACCTGACGAGTGTGGACTTGGAGGACAACCCGGCGGCCTGTCTGCTTCATCTCTCGGAGCGGCCCATCAAACAATATAAATCATCACTCACCATCCACCTCCTGAATGCGGCTAAATCTTGCGTCCCTCTTTGCTGGAGGTCAGAAAACCCTCCTTCGTTGGTCTTGTGGTTTTCCAAGGTCAACAAACTGAGAGATATGGAGGACCTCACCGCTACTCTGCACAATAGGGAGGAGACTTTCCGCGAGACCTGGAGACCGTGGCAATACTTCGTTTATACAGATGCCTATAGCGAGGAGCTAGCACATGAGGACTGACAGCACACGTTCAGGCGGGGGTCTCAGACATGGGCCACACATTTCCTAATCTCCTCTGTATCCTGATTTTGTCTTTTCCCACATTAAGCTATTTTCTTGTTCTGTTTTCTCCAACCTTTTGTCTTCTGGGTTCCGCTTGCTCCTCTACCTCCCCTATTCTCTTTCTCTCTTTTTCTTTATTTTGGGATTCAACTGGCGCCAGATTTGTCAAATGGTAGGGGGCCACCCCCCCAGACGCTGCTACATCGGGCACGCATCCCACTCCCCCCCTTTTTTTTTTTCTCCACCACTATACATTTACATTTCTAGTCTAGAGAAATATTTCTCCATAAGATGATGACCGCCTGAGACCTATGATCCCCCTTTCACCATTGACCTGTTGCGTTTATCTTTTTCTTTCTCAAAATGTAAAAAGCTATGACGGGGCGAAGTGACTGTGAGCACTGCCACAAGCCATCCCCGTGGAGGAGGGGGCGACCGGAATACAAGATAAAACCCTTTGCAGGCCCGGGGGCACATAGTCTTGGGGCCCATCCACGAGAAGTCAGGTCGCCTCCCCCCTCTTCCTCGGGCATACTGTAGAGCCAAGGTACTCTTGCAGGGCTATGGCGCACTTTTGTTTTGCACTGTTCCGTTATATATATATCATACACTGTATGTACCACTGTTTATAACCCGTATCTCTCTTAAGAAATAAAGGAATTACAAAAAAAAAAGGTAGCCTTAGGGACTAGGAAAGAGGGCAGATAGAAGGAAAGTTGCAAATGGGTGAAAGAAGGGACGGGAGGTCCAGATTAGAGGGCGGAGTGTGGGAGATGAGTTGATGTCCATTTCTGTCCATTTCTGCAAGGGTCTGGGTAGCTATGTCCACCAAGTCAATGAATGAGAGAATCTACTGTGATGTGATAGCTATGATTCCTTCAGGGTCACTACACATAAGGATCCGAGGCACACAGTACCAACAGACTTGAAATGACAGCCACCCAATCTATCTGATGTCTGCTGGACCAGGCACAATCTCATACAGTATCTGTGAGTGGCCCACAAGATGGCTATTCACATGATGTTGGAGAGAACAGTCAATTGGGCAGTTTAGAAAACCTAAGTTGCTTGCTATTGGATCCCTCCTTATTTAGTGCTGTCAGCTCCCATTCCTCGCTCTTCCCTCTTTCTTCTAGTCATCTGACTGTCATACAGCTCCAATGGTTTTAATAATTTCTGAGTCACTAACCTGGAACAAGTGTGCAGATCAGGAGTTCTGACTTCACAGACTTTCTAATCTGCATTGCTTATTCCAGGTCAGTGACTGTAAAGTAGTGAAGCCAGAGACAGCCAGGCAACTATGGGACAGCAGTGGCAGCCCCTCCTATATTTCTCTTACAATACAATTCATTTTCAGAGTTGGTTTGAGATGCAACTTCGTTACAATTACAGTATATACTGTATAAAGGTTAGTTTAAGGGTTAAGGATATATTAAACGTTATTAAGGGTGGGCGGCTAAAGTAAAGTATTTGAGTCAGATGATTTTGTTGCGTATAGGGTTTGAGCCAGCAACATAAGGGAGACTTCCCTGCACTCGCAATATCTGAGCTGACCGAAGTAAACCAACGTACCATGATTTTTATGTGTTTATGACAAACATTTCCTGAAACAGAATCTATAGCATTGTTCATCAGGGTGGTCCCAATAGTTTCCTGCTTTTATTTTAGCAACCTTGCAAAAATAAGGAGCAGTTACAGCTTGATATCATCCAGAGAGCAATAAGAATTAAATATTTAGCATTTAAAATTCTAGTCATATATTAACCTTGAGTTTGGGTAGACTTGGCACGAGGAACTGTGTGTGCTTATCCCTGCAAGTATTTCACAGCACATTCTTTGTTCAGGTGCTTCTGCTTAGATGTTAACAAAAGTTATTTTTTTGATCCCTTTGATCATTGGAAATTCTGCCAGCAATATTTCACCGATTGTCAAGTCTATTTCATGAGAAAGGCTATAAAACATTTAATTTTTATATTTTCATAATCACTATTGGCATTAAGCAATTTACCTTGACACCCAGAAGGCATTCAAAACCAGGCAATTTTTAATTGCTCAACTAGGCTTCTGGGGTTCATGCTAAAGAACCTGCTCCTACAGGAACCTGGTAAAAACAGACTAAAAATATGCCGAGATGTAATCCAAAAAGCAATCGTCCCTGAGCGGAGTGCAAGCCCTGCCACTGCAGCAGACTGTTAGAAACAAATGGATAGGATAGGCTGCACATCCACATGTGAAAAAAATACTTTATTGTCCAAATGTATGATAAAAGCAAGGATGGGTACAGGCAGGGGAGAGACAGAATTGGTTGACGCGTTTCACTCGATTGAACAAGCTTTATCAAAACCACCAACCTGTGATCAAACATATCCACATACAGTACCTTGTGAAAGTATTCGACCCCCTTGAACTTTGCGACCTTTTGCCACATTTCGGGCTTCAAACATAAAGATATAAAACTGTAATTTTTTTGTGAAGAATCAACAACAAGTGGGACACAATCATGAAGTGGAACGAAATTTATTGGATATTTCAAACTTTTTTAACAAATAAAAAACTGAAAAATTGGGCGTGCAAAATTATTCGGCCCCTTTACTTTCAGTGCAGCAAACTCTCTCCAGAAGTTCAGAGAGGATCTCTGAATGATCCAATGTTGACCTCAATGACTAATGATGATAAATAGAATCCACCTGTGTGTAAGCAAGACTCTGTATAAATGCACCTGCACTGTGATAGTCTCAGAGGTCCATTTAAAGTGCAGAGAGCATCATGAAGAACAAGGAACACACCAGGCAGGTCCGAGATACTGTTGTGGAGAAGTTTAAAGCTGGATTTGGATACAAAAAGATTTCCCAAGCTTTAAACATCCCAAGGAGCCCTGTGCAAGCAATAATATTGAAATGGAAGGAGTATCAGACCACTGCAAATCTACCAAGACCTGGCCGTCCCTCTAAACTTTCAGCTCATACAAGGAGAAGACTGATCAGAGATGCAGCCAAGAGGCCCATGATCACTCTGGATGAACTGCAGAGATCTACAGCTGAGGTGGGAGACTCTGTCCATAGGACAACAATCAGTCGTATACTGCACAAATCTGCCCTTTATGGAAGAGTGGCAAGAAGAAAGCCATTTCTTAAAGATATCCTTAAAAAGTGTTGTTTAAAGTTTGCCACAAGCCACCTGGGAGACACACCAAACATGTGGAAGAAGGTGCTCTGGTGAGATGGAACCAAAATTGAACTTTTTAGCAACAATGCAAAACGTTATGTTTGGCGTAAAAGCAACACAGCTCATCACCCTGAACACACCATCCCCACTGTCAAACATGGTGGTGGCAGCATCATGGTTTGGGCCTGCTTTTCCTTAGCAGGGATAGGGAAGATGGTTAAAATTGATGGGAAGATGGATGGAGCCAAATACAGGACCATTCTGGAAGGAAACCTGATGGAGTCTGCAAAAGACCTGAGACTGGGACGGGGGTTTGTCTTCCAACAAGACAATGATCCAAAACATAAAGCAAAATCTACAATGAAATGGTTCACAAATAAACATATCCAGGTGTTAGAATAGCCAAGTCAAAGTCCAGACCTGAATCCAATCGAGAATCTGTGGAAAGAACTGAAAACTGCTGTTCACAAATGCTCTCCATCCAACCTCACTGAGCTCGAGCTGTTTTGCAAGGAGGAATGGGCAAAAATTTCAGTATCTCGATGTGCAAAACTGATAGAGACATACCCCAAGCGACTTACAGCTGTAATTGCAGCAAAAGGTGGCGCTACAAAGTATTAACTTAAGGGGACTGAATAATTTTGCACGCCCAATTTTTCAGTTTTTTATTTGTTAAGAAAGTTTGAAATATCCAATAAATTTCATTCCACTTCATGATTGTGTCCCACTTGTTGTTGATTCTTCACAAAAAATTACAGTTTTATATCTTTATGTTTGAAGCCTGAAATGTGGCAAAAGGTCGCAAAGTTCAAGGGGGTCGAATACTTTTGCAAGGCACTGTATATATAACAAAATCTAAACATCAGTGATCACAGGAATGTCCACAGTTTAATGAATGAACTCCCCCAGTGGCAGTGAGTGGTAACACAACCTAACCACGGACGTGTAATAAATATAAAACAGCCAAAGTATTTCAAAAAACAAGTAGCACATAAAAAAGCAGAAAAAAATCTAACCAGTCAAAATAGAATATAAATACATGTGGGAAAACATGAGAAAGAGTATATATAAAATAAACTATATGAACATGTGTATGAACATTCTTGAGTCAATCCCATGAAAAGATAGGATAGATCCCAATACACCTTACAATCGAATAATTGATATCAGCATGGGGTATGGAGAAAAAACAAATATATAGGTCATGTGTAGACATACAGTCAAACCATTAATGTCAAAAGCAGGTGATTACTCATAAAAGTGGGTAAGGTCCCACTCAAGGTTCAACCCCATTGGAATTCTAGTACTAAGGGAAAAGATCCATAAGACCTCACATTTACACAGAAATCTAAATTTATCCTCATCCCTTCTAGGGGCAACTATTTTTTCTATACCTTGTATGGATACAAGTGAAGTATCCCCCCCCCACCCATGGAGTTCATTAAAGTGGCGAGTGACATTAGTGCCATGTTCTTTACCAGTGTTAGTTATATGATCGTTGAGACAATCTCTGAGTCTCCTGGTTGTACGACCCACATACTGGATGTTACATGTCCTGCACGTGAGAAGATAAATTATATGTCTGGTCTTACAACTGATAAAACTCCTGATCTTGAATTATCTCTTATTAGAGGTAGATAGAAAGAGAACGCGTTTTGTAATATGTGGGCAACAGGGGCAATTATTGGCTCCGCACTTAAAGTTCCCCACAAAGTCTAGCCAGGTTCTCGTCTGGCGATTAGATCTAAAATCACTAGGAGACAAGAAGTTACTCAAAGCGGGAGCCCTGCGGGAAACAGTTTTAAACCCTTTGCTGAGAATTTGTGAATACGCGTCATTGTCATAAAGAACAGGAATAAGACGTGACACTATGGGGTTGATTTACTAAAGCTTGAAAGTGCAACATTTGATGCAGCTCCACACAGAAACCAATCAGCTTCAAGGTTTTATTGTCCAAGCTTGATTGAACAAGCTGAAGTTAGAAGCTGATTGGCTAGCATGCACAGCTGCACCAGTTTTTGCACTCTCCAGCTTTAGTAAATCAACCCCTATATTCCAAATCTTATTAAACTCCAGACTGTATGCTGTGGAAAACACTGGGGAGTACATACAGGCTTGTTTAAGTGTCTTATCTCACAGTAAAATGTCCCTATTTGTACTATTAGCAATGTCAATAGCTTTCTGAAAAGTGCTGCTGTCATAACCCCTCATAAGAAATCTATCAGCCATATCCTTTTTTCTACCTGAAAGTCAGTCTCCTCACTAGTGCACACGTTTTCTGTGCAATGAGGAGTGCGAATGCACCACACCTATGTGAACCTGACACATTGAAAACAATGTGTTTTCAAGTGTCATGCGAGTTGGATGTGGTCTAAGCCGCATCCAATTCACATTGGTGTGAACCCAGCCTCAAGGAGTTGTAAAGGCAGAAGGTATTTTATCTTATGCATTAAGATAAAAAAAACTTCTGTGTGTAGCTGCCTCCCCAGCCTCTCCTAATTACTTACCTTTGCCCCTTCCCTCTCCAACGATGTCCACAAATGTCTAAGCTGTCCAGGACACTCCTCCTGATTAGCTGAGACACAGCAGCGGCGCCATTGGCTCCCATGGTTATCAATCAAAGACAGCCAGCCAATCAGAGGAGAGAGGGGGCAAGGCCGGGTTGGGACTCCGTGTCTGAATGGACACACGGAACTCTGACTGGGCTTGGGTGCCCCCATAGAGAGCTGTGCGCTGTGGGGGTACTCGAGAGGAGGGAGCACAGAGGAGGTAAGTATGACATGTTTGCTGTTTTTTTTTTAAAAACCTAGACTTTACAATCACTTTAACATCCACACTCACCAGCCACTTTATTAGGTACACCTGTTCAATGGCTTGCATTTAGGCATCTAGACATGGTGAAGACGACTTGCTGGAGTTCAAACCGAGCAACAGAATGGGGAAGAAATGGGAGTTTCAGTGACTTTGAACGTGGCATGGTTGTTGGTGCCAGATGGGCTGGTCTGAGCAAAAACTGCTGACCTACTTTGATTTTCACACAACAATCTTTAGGGTGTACAGAGAATGGTTTGAAAATATCCACTGAGTGGCAGTTGTGTGGGCGAAAATGCCTTGTTGATGTCAGAGGTCAGAAGTGAATGGGCAGACTGGTTTGAGATGATAGGAAGGCAACAGTAATTCAAATAACCACTCGTTACAACCAAGGTTGGCAGAAAACCATCTCTGAATGCACAACACATCGAACCTTGAAGCAGCAGAAGACCACACCGGGTGCCACTCCTGTCAGCTAAGAACAGGAAACTAAGACTGCAACTTGCACAGGCTCACCAAAATTGGACAATAGAAGATTGGAAAAATGTTGCCTACTCTGATGAATCTCAATTTTAGCTGAGACATACAGATTTAGCATAAACAACATAAAAGCATAGATCCATCCTGCCTTGTGTCAATGGTCCAGGCTGGTGGTGGTGTAATGCTGTGGGGGATATTTTCTTGGCACACTTTGGCCCCTTACTACCAATTGAGCATTGCTTAAACACCACGGCCTACCTGAGTATTATTGCTGACCATGTCCATCCCTTTATGACTACAGTGTACCCATCTTCTGATGTCTCCTTCCAGCAGGATAATGCACCGTGTCACAAAGCTCAAATCATCTCACCACTGGTTTTGTAACAATGAGCTCACTGTACTCCAATGGCATCCACAGTCACCAGATCTCAGTCCAATAGAGCACCTTTAGGATGTGGTGGAAATGGGAGATTCACATCATGGATGTGCAGCCGACAAATCTGCAGCAACTGCGTGATGCTATCATGTCAGTATGAACCAAAACCTCTGAGGAATGTTTCCAACACCTTGTTGAATCTATGGCACGAAGAATTAAGGCAGTTCTGAAGGCAAAAGGGGGTCCAATCTGGTACTATCAAGGTGTACCTAATAAAGTGGCCAGTGAGTGTATATCAGACCCTTATTTAGAATAAGGGTCTGGTATAGATGAAGGGAATCCCTGACCACTTAACCACTTCCTTACCAGGCCATTGTAAAATGATGCCGGCAGGAACATCTTTGACGTCCGCCCATTCTCGCCGCTCCTGCGGGCCCGCTGGGTGCCGCGGTGCGGCGATCTGGGATGAAGCATGTCCCTCAAATAAAGAGGACCTGTCACAGCCCATCTGAGTACCTGTCACAGCCCATCAGAGTACCTGTCACAGCCCAGAGTACCTGTCACAGCCCAGAGTACCTGTCACCATTCCATCAGAGTACCCAAATACCTGTCACCATCTCATCAGAGGACCCAAGTACCTTTCACCATCAGAGTACCCGAGTACCTGTCACCAGCCCATCAGAGTACCCAAATACCTTTCACCAGCCCATCAAAGTACTCGAGTACCTATCACTATCCCATCAGAGTACACGAGTACCTGCCCTATCCCATCAGCGTACCCGAGTACCTGTCACCATCTCATCAGAGTACCCAAGTAACTGTCACCATCCCAACAGAGTACCCAAGTACCTGTCACCATCTCATCAGAGTACCTGAGTAGCTGTCTCTATCCCATCAGAGTACCCGAGTACCTGTCACCATCCCATCAGAGTACCCGAGTACCTGTCACTATCCCATCAGAGTACCCGAGTACCTGTCACATACCATCAGAGTACCTGAGTACCTGTCACCATCTCATCAGAGTACCCGAGAACCTGTCAGCATCCCACCAGAGTACCTGAGCACCTGTCACTATCCCACCAGAATCCCTGAGTACCTGTCACCATCTCATCAGAGTAGCAGAGTACCTGTAACCAGCCCATGAGAGTACCCGAGTACCTGTCACCATCCCATCAGAGTTCCCGAGTACCTGTCACCATCCCATCAGAGTGCCCCAGTACCTGTCACCATCCCATCAGAATTCCTGAGTACTTGTCACTATCCCATTAGAGTACACAAGTACCTGCCACCATCCCATCAGAGTACCCGAGTACCTGTCACCAGCCCATTAAAGTACCCGAGTACTTGTCACTATCCCATCAGAGTACCCGAGTACCTGTCACCAGCCCATCAGAGTACCTGAGTACCTGTCACCATCCCATCAGAGTACCCGAGTACCTGTCACCAGCCCATCAGAGTACCCAAATACCTGTTACCAGCCCATCAGAGTACCCGAGTACCTGTCACCAGTTGGGGTGTTTTCTTTTCAAAATGGGGTAATTTTGTGGGTAAGCAAAAACCGGTACCAAGGGGTACCAAAGAGCCTGAGTCAGGACACTATTGCCATAAAACTATGAATATTTATTGGTATACATTAAAAGCCAATTGTCAAATTGCAGAAAAAGAAAGGAACCACCACCATTGATATACTCAACGTTGTCAGTTAAAATAGGGAGCCTCAGCCGGCTGCATAACCCATCCGTCACCACACACACTCTGCTCACACTAGACAAGCCAAATAATGGGAAGATGGCACTCAGCGTGCCTTGGGAGGTTAAGGATGGAACAATGCGCCTTGTGGGTTGCAAGTGGGGCGCAGTCAATTCTGTCCACGTGGGGAGCTAAGATGATGTAGCAGACCAATGTGGTTAGTCACATGAGGTGAAGGAACATCCCAGGGGTCAATTAGTCCAGATGACCATCGTTATGACGGAATGACAGGTAAAGCAATATTGATAGCCATGAACGTTGCACTCCCTCACCTGTTCCGTGGAACAGTAACAAGGTTCATAAGCTAACCAGACCAAAGATATGCGCTCACCCATCTTCACCGGCTCCGGCCGGTCTTCGCTGTGTAAGAGCGGCTGTCTGTAGGTTGTCGGAGGGTTGCGTCATCAGATGCAAGTGGGACGAGGGTGGGGAATGGCTGTCCGTGTCACATGGGCATGCCAGCTCCAGTCACGTGGGGGTGGTGGAGGTAGTCAGCTGAGGCGTCCCTTGTGAGCGGAATGACGCAAACGCGTTTCATCTGTTAATCGCAGACTTTCTCAAAGCGAAGGCGGGCCAGTGGGGAGGGGACTTATATAGATGCCTAGATTGGGCCGTGTAGAGCCTACCAAATCACCGCTAGGTCAGTCACACCAAAAACCTAAAAGAACACTTCAACACAAAAAGTTCACAATGATGGCTGTATATATATCTCTGACCATTCCTCAATCGGATTTATTTACCCAGAAATAAGATTCAATACTATCAGGCAAGTATTAGAAGAAAGAACCCACATGTATTCAACATTAGGAATAAGAATACAGAAGGGAACATAACTAACTTATAATGAATAAATGGATCACTGAGAAAATAATAGATGAAAGAATTTTCATACTACCAGCAGGGTAATGGGAAGAGAGCCAACCATGATAAATACAATCAAGTAGATGAAAGCAAAGGGGCCATAGGAACAGTTCACAATAGGCAAATAAGTTGCTAAGTTAATGTTTAGAGGGAGTTTAGATGAAGACATACTGTTAAATACTCATGCAGGGATTATTTGCACTGCAGAGATTAATGATCACTACCAAATAGCAAACGGAGGCAAGACTTAAGGAACAATATAGGACTCTGTCTAAAGCTCCAGGAATACAGAAAAATTGCACTCTGTATTGAGGCCCTTTGGTACCATAGTGTCCAAGAGAAAGATGAATCTCTTCTCTTTTTGGAGTAAAATGGTATCAAAGTCCCCCCGTCGTAGGGGAAGGTCCAGGGCATAAATGCCCTGGACCTTAAGGCCTTCAGCTTTGCCCCCATGGTATTGCTTAAAATGAATGGCTATTGGAGTATCCACATCTTTCCTCCCTCTGATACTGGCCAGATGTTTAATCCAAATTTTAAGCGGTCGTTTAGTTTTCCCTACATAGGCTTTCCCGCAAGGGCAGGTTATCAAATAAACTACTCTAGTAGTGGAACAATTAATGAAGGTGTTAATTTTTGAAGGACCTAGAGCCTTCTGTATCTACAAAAGTGTCCGTCCGATGGACAAATTGACAAATACTACAACTGTCACAGGGGTACATCCCCGGTTTTCTGGGATATTGGGTCAGCCAATTGGGAGTGGGAGTTCTCCTGTATTCCGAGTGCACTAGTGAGTCAGACAGATTCTGGGCCCTTTTAGCCACCATCAACGGGCGGGGGCCAACTATATCACTTAGCAAAGGAGTTTTGGTTAAAATATGCCAGTGTTTGTTTAGAATACTCCTGACCTCATTCCACTGGGCCCCATATTTGGTGATCAAACGTACAGGAGAAGTACCAGTCCCTGTTCGGTTTCTGCAGCAGATGCAGTGGAGGAATCATTCAGTAGGGTACAGCGATCACACCCAAGGGCCCTCCTTTTTGCCCTTTTGAGAACAAGGTGATAATTTCCTCTTTCTCGGAAGTGGGTATATGTCTCCCTAGCCTCCTCTCTGAATTGAACATCTGAGGAACAATTCCTTCGTGACCTCAAAAATTGGCCAACCGGTATGCCGGTAATTAGGGACCGTGGATGGCAGCTGTTAGCCTGGAGTAGGGTATTCGCTGCCGTTGGCTAGCGAAACGTTTGCGTGTGTATAGTTCCCCCCTTCACCTTGATGGTCAAATGCAGGAAGGGGAGAGTTTGGGGGTCCGCTGTATACGTCAACCGGATATTCCGGTCATTCTGATTAAGATGGGTTAAAAATAAATGCAATTCTACAGTTGAACCCCTCCACAACACAAACACATCATCTATGTATCTGATCCACATCAATATGTGGGCCTTGTACATAGGTGGAACGTAAACTTCCTGCTCCTCCCACATACCAAGATGTAAGCAGGCATAAGCTGGCGCCCAAGGTGCACCCATGGAGGTTCCTCGCACCTGCTGGTATGAAATACTCAGGAATTGGAAACAGTTGTTAATAAGCATGAACTCCAGTAAATTGAGGATGAACTCATTATGTGCTCCCAAAATGGAATATTTCCTATCCAGGAAGTGCATAACCGCCTGGAGGCCCCACTGGTGGGGAATAGACGTATATAAGGATTCAACGTCTATCCCCACCAGTAGAGTCCCCTCGGGAACCTGAACATCCAATAATTTTGACAGGACCTGTCTGGTGTCTTGGACATAGGATGGTAATTCTAATGCCAGGTCCTTGATAAGGGTATCAACAAACTTGGCCACTCTCTCGAGTGGGCCTCTGATGGCCGACACAATGGGCCGGCCTGGAGGTTTATTGATATCCTTATGTAATTTTGGGATTAGATAAAAGGTTGGAATATTATATTCCTTAACCTTCAAAAAATCATATTCTTTCTTGGGAAGCAGATTCTCTTCAACGGCTAAAGCCAATTTGGTGTTCAGTCGGGCTATGATATTGGGGAAAGGGTTGTCCACAAGCCGGCAATAAGTATTAGGGTCTTTAAGCTGACGGAATACCTCTTGTTCATATAATTTAGTGGACCAGAACACAATGTTTCCCCCTTTATCACTGCCCCTGATCACCAAATTGGGGGCCTGTTGTAACTCTCTAAGGGCAAGTCTCTCTGCCGAGGTCAAATTATCAATTCCCTTCCATTGCCAGTTGACCCCATGTAAATCAGTGCAGACTAATTCCAAGAAAGCACTGATCCACCTATGCTTCGAGAGGGGGGCATTTTGGTCGACCGTATCCTAATGTTGGAAGGTCTGTATCTTTTCTCCATGGTGTCCTCTTCTTCAGATTCACTAGAGGGATTCTCCTCTAAGAGGGCAACCAAGGATTCTAATGCCTTCCTATCCTCACGGTCCTGTTCCGTCATCTGAGTCCGTAGGGGATTAGCTCTCGATTTATGCCAATAACTCAGCGCCACCTTCCTTAGGAAAAGATTTAGATCTTTATATACCTCAAACTCATTTATAGAAGCAGACGGAGAGAATGCGTGTCCCTTTTTAAGGAGCAGGATATGATGCTGGTTTAATGGAAATTATGAAAGATTAACAATTTTCAGATCGGGTTTCGGGTTCTCTGATAATACCAACTCATAAGTAATCAGTGTATTTACTTCCTGTTGTTTCGGGATCGGGTCTGTCGTTGTGATGTCTTTATGTTGGTTCTTTTTGGCTTGCCTACTTCTTTTTCATTTTTGTTTATTTGTTGGGAACCTGTCTGTTTCCCTATTCTGGATGGACCTGGTTCATTTTCTATTGTATGAGCCTGAGTTAAAAAAGAAACCGATTTGTCAACTTGACCCCCTTCGCTATCAGAGGAGGAAGGTTCGCTCCTAGATTGGTCGTGGCGCCTAATCCTCCTTTTTCTAGATCTACTCCTACCTCTGGGAGCTAAGAGGTCAAAGATCTCATCAAGCTCCCAATCTCGGATATTTTGAAGAAATTTTTCTTGTTTTGATGTTTTAAGATTTTTTTGGACCCGTTCTATTTCCTTCCTAAGTTGTTCGTTATTTTTTTCAAATTCGTTATCCTGTTTAAATGGTTCCAACAGGGCTGCACTCTGTTCGATTTTCACTTGGAGTTCAGTTAGTTGATTTCTCTCTTCCTCTACTATCAGTTTCATCACCTCAATCCCCTAATCTACACAACTTTTTTTCCACTTTTCAATAAATCGTGATGTTTGCAAATGCTTAGCGGGGACAATATTTTCCCTTAAGCCTCGGGGGATAACTCCTCTATCGATATGAGAAGTGAGTGATGAAATATCCCATTTTCTATTTAAATGCTTAATGATTCATTTTTTTGTGATTCTTGAATAGTTTTTTAAGGGACTCCTGATTAGGGTTATTGGCACTTACCTCAGGGTTAAATGCTGCTAATATTTCTTGATCAATCTGATCATCTAATTGATAAGCCATCGATGTGAACAAAATGTGCAGATAACAAGGTTTAAATTACATCAATGGTGGAATGATGTTAATAGATTCAAATGATACTAACGGCTTTATGTTAGATCTCCGGATGTGCTAAAGAAAGGACCTCTAGACAGGTCCCAAGCATATGTATAAACAAAAAATAGATCTCCCCGTAGAGGTCATTAATGAATTTGCTATACATGAAAATTACTGGAATCTCCAGTAAATCATGTATGCATCCATCCTCATAGTGGATGCAGTCCACATGGGCTGGAATAATGGGAAAACAAAAACCGGTACCAAGGGGTACCAAAGAGCCTGAGTCAGGACACTATTGCCATAAAACTATGAATATTTATTGGTATACATTAAAAGCCAATTGTCAAATTGCAGAAAAAGAAAGGAACCACCACCATTGATATACTCAAGTAAAAGACAACGTTGTCAGTTAAAATAGGGAGCCTCAGTCAGCTGCAAGCCAAATAATGGGAAGATGGCACTCAGCGTGCCTTGGGAGGTTAAGCATTAAGGAATGGCGGACGAAACGCGTCAGGGTTTGCGTCATTCTGCTCACAAAGGATGCCTCAGCTGACTACCTCCACCACCCCCACTTGACTGGAGCTCGCATGCCCATGTGACATGGAACAGCCACTCCCCACCCTCGTCCAACTTGCATCAGACAACGCAGCCCTCCGGCTTGATTGTCTCGGTTGCCGGACGCCAAGCTACAGACAGACACTCTTACACATCGCCAGCACTGGTCAGTTGTGTTAGGGTTGTATTTTTTTAGGACATTTGGTGTTCGGTACCAGCGTGTAAGTAATTTGAAGTTGTTTTCTTGTATTGTGACATTTATTGAACCCTTATGGGTATTCTCATAGACTTGTGTCCATTTTTCTTCTGTGATATTTAGACCGAGGTCTCTATTCCATGCCGCACAGAATTTGCTTGTGTTGTTGGGTGTGTTGGTCCATAGTAGAGCGTAGGTGGTGGAAATTGTATGCTGTATGGGTTGCTTGTTCGCGCAGATGTTGTCAAATGGTAATAATGGTTTAGAGAGATCGCAGGATTTTTGAACGTTATGTATGAAGCGTCTGAGTTGAAAATATTTATAGAAATTTAGTGATGTCTCAGGCCATTTCTGTTTTAATGTGTCCAGGGGAAGACTAGAGCCGTTGGAGGTTAAGTGGAGTATACGTGGATCGGGCATAGGGGTTGAGGTACGGAGGAAGTCTTTGTCCGTGCCTGGGGGAAAATCCATGTTGTTGAGTATAGGGGTCATGGGGCCTGGGATAATTAAGATACCTCTTGATTTAACGACTTTTTTAAAGCTTTCTATCGTGGGGCCTATTAGTGGATGAGCTTTGAGAACAGCTGGGATGTGTTTTGTGTGGATCCACAGCGCGGTGTGAATAGGAGTCTCCGAGGCTGCGTTTTCTAACGAGATCCAGTCTTTGATTGTGCCATGTACGTTCCAGTCGATTATGCGCTGTAGTTGGCAGGCCCAGTAGTAGAGTCTAAGATCTGGTACTCCTAGGCCTCCCTTTGATTTGGGGGTAGTGATTTGTCTGTAGCTGATTCTTGGTTTCTTGGAGTGCCAAAGGAATTGGGAGCATAGTTCTTTGAGGTTACGGAAGAATGAGGGGGGAATTGCGACTGGGACTGTTTGGAATATGTATAGTATACGTGGAAGTATATACATTTTTATGATGGCTGCTCTCCCAAACCAGGAAAAGTGTGGTTTACTCCATCTCTTGAGATCTTCCTTAATGTTGTGGAGGATAGGGAGGTAATTTTTTTTTAATAGATCAGAAGTATGCTTTGTTAGGTGTATTCCTAGGTATTTAATGGCGGAGGTTTGCAATTTGAATGGGAAGCTGTTTTCACATATTTTCAGCTGGTTCGGGGGGAGGGAAATGTTTAGTGCTTCCGATTTTGAGAAATTTATTTTTAGGTGGGCAATCTAACGGAACGTATTGAATTCTTTTAGGAGGTTAGGAATTGAAACTAAGGGGTCTGTTAGAAATAGGAGAATGTCATCAGCGAATGTTGCTAGTTTGTATTGTTTTTTGGCAATGTTTATTCCTTTTATGGAGTCGTTGGTTCTGAGTTGCCTAAGAAAGGGTTCAAGTGTCAGTATGAAGAGGATGGGAGAAAGGGGACACCCCTGGCGGGTTCCATTCCTGATTGAGAAGGCGTTCGATAGGAGGCCGTTGACCCTTACCCTTGCTGAGGGGTCTGTGTATAGAGACATGATGAGGGTAATTAGCCTGGGGCCGAAACCCAGTGCTAGAAGAGTCGCTTCTAGATAGTCCCAGGCCAACCTATCGAACGCCTTCTCTGCATCAAGTGACAACAGGAATCCTGGGAGTTTGTTTTGGGTTAGCCAGTATTGAATGTTAATAGCTTTCACTGTGTTGTCTCTAGCTTCCCGCCCTGGTACAAAGCCCACTTGATCTTTGTGTATTAGGTCTGTAATGAGTGGGAGGATTCTGTTGGCCAAGATTTTCGCAAAGAGTTTTAGGTCAGCGTTTAGAAGAGATATAGGGCGATAGCTCACAGTTTGAGCTGGATCTTTATCTGGTTTGGGGATGATGGTGATGTGGGCTTCTAGTAGATTATGTGGCAGGTGGTCTTTGTTCGCTAGCTGATTGAGTGCTCTTAGAAACAGTGGTATCAGTAGGTCTTGAAAGGATTTGTAATAGGCTGCTGAGAAGCCATCTGGGCCAGGGCTCTTGCCCGGTTTGGTCTGTTTAAGTGCCAATTTGAGTTCATCTTTTGTAAGCGGTCTATCTATATCTTTTGCTAGTTGTTTTGAGATTGGGGGGGGTGCATATTTTTTAAGAAAGCTGTTTATTATGTGTTGTCTAGGGTCATTTTGATCGGGAGGTTTAGGTTCAGGTGGTAGGTTGTAGAGGTTTGAGTAATACTTCACAAATTGTTGAGTGATCTCTTCATTTGTGACAACCTTATTCCCTGTGGGGGTATTAATAGAGTGAATAGTTGTGCTTGTTCTTTTCTCCTGCATCGCCCTGGCAAGGTATTTTCCGCTTTTATTGCTATGTTCATAAAAGAGTTTTTGTGTTAGGACATATTTTCTTTTCATTTTGATTCCTAATTCTTGCGAGAGAAGGGCGCGTGTCTGGGATAGTTCAGCTAAGGTGGTGGTGGCCCTGTTTTCTTTATGTGTTCGCTCTAAGATTTGGATCTTTTTCATGAGGGAGTTTATTTTAGCTTGTTTAGCTCGTTTTCGGGCTGTAGCTTGGGATATTAGGAGTCCTCTGATTACGCACTTGTGTGCTTCCCATTGTGTAATGGGGTTAGTATCTGGGGTATTGTTCGTTACAAAGTAATCAGTGATTGCCTTTTTAATAGTGGTTATGTTCTCTGGATAGGAAAGTAGGGATGTATCTAATCGCCAGGTTTTAGTGGAATGTGGTTTATCTGTGAATGTGAGAGATATGGAGATTGGGTGGTGGTCTGAGAGAAACATTGCTTCTATGGTGGCTTTTGAAAGTTAATGGAGATCTTTTTGTGTTATCCAGAAGTAGTCAATTCTAGTGTAGCGATTGTGCGGCATGGAATAGAAAGTATAGTCTCTTTCGGTTGGGTGTAGAGTTCGCCATGTATCGTGTAGCGAGGCAGTTTGTAGTTGTTTTTTGATTTGGTGGAGGGCACGGTAAGGTAATGATGATGAGCCTGAAGAGGTGTCCTCTAGTGGGTTGAGGGCTACGTTGAAGTCCCCTCCTAGAATGAGGATTCCCTTTTGAAAGGCTATTAGCTCTGTGATGGATTCTCTAAAAAAGCTTATTTGGGCCCTATTAGGGCTGTAGATATTGGCAATAGTGATAGGTTTGCCGTAGATTGTGCCTTTGACAAAGAGAAAACGGCCTTTTTTATCGTTGAGTGAGTTTGTTATAGCTAAGGGTAGATTTTTGGATATAAGGATTGATACGCCTTTGGTTTTTGCTGAGTCATTAGTTGCATGGTATACTGTTGGAAAATCTTTGTTGGTCAGTTTAGGGATGTTGTCTGAACGGAAGTGAGTTTCTTGGAGTAGTAGGATGTCAGTTTTTAGTTGTTTCATGTGAGCTAGTAGTTTGCTTCTTTTTTCTGGGACATTGAGTCTTTTGATGTTTAGAGAGATTAATTTGATGTGTGCCATTTTACGATTGTGCAGGGAGAGAGGGTAGGAAATAATTCAAGGAAAGAGGGGTAAGGTATGAAGGGGTTGGAGAGGGAAAGGTAGTTAGGTCCCTGTCTTGGGGACTGGAACGATACCGACTACTGCTGGAGACCTGCTCCTCAGTAAGATTCTGTCTCTGTTGGAGTGGTCAATTGCGGAGTTGGCCGCAACTGTGTGGGGGTAGTGGCTGAACAGAGGACAACAGTGTGTAGCTTTTCACGCTCCAATGATTAGCGTTAGAATTAGTGGCGTGGTATGTGAACTGTGCCATCTCGGTCCATCTCTGTCTAAGGTGGATGTTATAATTTTTGAGTAGATGGGGGTAGCTGGCTAGATATGTTGTATTTGGGAGGGGTCTGCGTATTGAGGTCGAGCTTGGGGATTGTGTGAGCTGAGGGGCGGTGTGATAGGGGAGAAGGCGGATGAGCCAATTCCCTAGGATTTACTTATGGTGTGGTCATCCTAGGGCATTGTCAGAGGCGAGTGCGCGAGGGGATAGCATGACAAGAGGTTGTGTGGTTGAGTGAACAGGGTTCCTCTAGTGTTTTTGAGGTAGGTGCAAGTCTTGTAAAAATACGCGAGAACCCGCGGAGACAGTTCTAACTTGCCGGCTAGTGTTACGTGTATTGGGGTCATTGCTTTGCAGAGGTGTTAGGAGGTGGTGTTAGGAATACAGGTGGTAAAGTTAGTCCAAGAGAACCGCCTTTGTGTGGCTTGAGCAGGAGTGTAAGGTAAGAGTATATATGCGTTTGATGGTAATGGTTCTGTGTTAAATATAGTGCAGGACATTTTGGTGCCTTAGGTATTTCTCATATTGTACTCGGCTGGAAACTTACTCTACTTCTATGTGCTAAAACTTTTGTTATTGATTTTACAGCCATGTTTAGAACAGCAGGGTAACATAACTCTTACTTATAGATAGGTATGTGTTGAGAGTCTGGCGCTGCGTTCAAGATCTGGGCTCTGTTAATCTCAGTGTCTACACACGTTGTCATACAACAATATTTACCAGTTTGGGCGAGGACTCCAGGCCTTCAGGTATGTCTGAGATGAGTGCGCGTTTTGCCTACTGTGAGCTCCAGGTTGGTTTGGACACAGTTCCAGAACTCCAAACAGTAACAGCAAATAACAATAAACAATAAACAACAATTGCGGTAGACAAACCCTTCCCAGGTGGAGTACCAGGGTAAAAGATTGTAGTTAGAGGGGTTTGTTTCTGTATTGCTACAGGTGAGCGGAAGAGCATGTCTAGGCTCATTTATCATTTATTTACGAGTCCCCTGGGAAAGGTCCGTCTGGAAGAGTGGTCAGTGTCTATTTTGCGAGTCACCCTTAAGACCATTGGTCAGAGGAGATCACCTAAGGTGGGAGGTTCCCGGCCGAGGTGTCTCGACAGTCACTGTAAAGGGTTATCTCAAAAAACATAGGTATACTTCTTTGTGGTACAGTGGCTTGCATGGTCCCGGGGGTCACTTTAAGGCATCTGCGAGTGCTTAACAGTTTTGGGGAGTTATATGTGGTATCCCCTTCTGCTGGTGTAGGGGTTGTGAGTCTTGTCCAGTGCCATTTAGGGGATCAAGTGTTATGTACATCCGGCGCACATTGAGTACTTCAGTCAGGTTCATTAAAGTCAGTGTAGTTGCATAAACTGTGGGTAGTTTAAATTATAGAAAGTTGGTGAAGTTCTGAGCTGGTCGTTGAGAATCTTACAGTATGAATGACCCTGAGTTGAGTGCTTAGAGTATATACTCACGTTCCCGTTTTCCCACATGTGGGAGGGAGAAAGCAAAGGAGATGAAGATTTCCATGTGGTCGTGGTTGCTCCACTTGTGCATTTCACGCAGGTGTTTTAGTCTTTCCTGGGTTTACGGTAAGCCGGCGATCCTGGAAGACTCCCTTCTCCTGGAGACCTTCTGTTGGCTGGAGGGGGGGAGAATCTGGAGGGTAGTCTGCGTCTTCTCTGCGTTGAGGGCTCGCCTTGGTGTTGCATATCCATGAGTTCTTCTGGTTGATGAAAAGCCGGGCGGAGGTCTGCATACCAGTTAGGGAGATCTACCAGAGGGATGTGTAGTTTTTCGCAGAATAGTGGAAGATCTTCCGGTACTTTTAGGAGAATGGGCCGGTTAGGAGGTCCGGCTGAGAGACAGAATGGAAATTTCCATCTGTATGGGATGTTATGTTCTTTTAGGAGGTCCAGTAGGGGGCGGAGGTCTTTGCGTTGTTGTAGTGTCATTTGTGAAAGGTCTTGAAACAGTTTGATTTCATGGCCCTGAAAGAGGATGCGCCCTCTAGCTCTGGCCCTGCGGAGGATGTCTTCCTTAAGTTGTAAGTTGACTATGTTGCATATAACATCCCTGGGTGGTTTGTTATCTCTTCCCCTGGGTCTCAGTGCCCTGTGGTACCTTTCTAGCTCAATCCTTGTATCGAGGGGCCTTCCTAGCATATCATTGAATATGGCTAAGAGGGTATTGTGCAGAGTGTCTGGTTCATAGGATTCAGGTAGGTTTCTAATTCTGATGTTGTGTCTGCGCCCTCTGTTCTCCAGGTCTTCTAAGTGGCGCCTCATGTCTCTTAGTTGTAGTGTGTGCGCGTCTATGGCGCATTTAGAGGTGTGTATTTCTATGTCATGGCGTGCAGTGGTTTCTTCTATTTCCTCCACCCTGTTCATCATTGTTTGGAAGTCATGTCGAAGGTCTGCGATAGCGACTGTTAGGGCATTCTTGATGTCGGCTGCCACTGAGTGGAGGTCATTTAGGCTCAGTGTTTGTTGTACCTGCTCTCTGGGAGGTGGCGGGTTTCTTGCTGTGTGATGTGCCTCCTCACTTCTTGGGCTGCAGTTGTCTCTGTTAGTGGTTCCCTCTAATGTCTGCTGTTCTGTCATGGCGTCGCGCGAACATGATCTAAATATCTCCGCAATTTGTTTTTGTGGTTCCTTTGATGGTTTTCTGGGAGAGCGGGATCGGGTTGGAGATTGATCACCTTTGGGTTTGCCCATTCCTTGTAACAGTAAAACCCCCTTGTGCTGAGAGATGGACCAAAATGGGCAGAATGGGGGTATTTAGGCGGACATAGTCTTCAGGATTTAGATTATAAGTGGAGGATTGTCAGCAGGGACTGTATTTTGGGTCCTTGCCCCTGTGGGAAGCTGCTTGCTGGTGCTTTTGGGCCTAGGATGCTGGATGGGGCGTTTGTGTGGCTTGTATGAGCAGGATGTCAGTGCTTGTATAGCGCCGACTAGGCCGCACTGAAGCCGCGGCCTCGATCTGTGGACGCAGCCTGGATCGATCGCGGCGGCCGCGATTATTATGGGCCGAAAAGCACCCTATCAGCTGTAGGGGGGTTAGTGGGTGCTGTCCCTGTGTGGCAGGGCTGTTTCCCCTGTTTGTAGGGCTGTGATTGCCCATGGATGGTGGCTTGCTCTGGAGGTGGAGGCCGCGCGGCCTGGAATGTCGGGTCTTTGGGGTGAGTTTCACCCAAGATACTGTCCGTGAGGGTGGATGGGGAGTTGGAGAGGACTCCTTAGAAGTTTTGAAGTCTCACCCTTCCTCCAAAAGACTGGACGGTCCTGGATGGAGCTGCAGAGATCAGGAGCTCTGGAGAAAGACGTCCACCATGCTTCCCTTCAGGCCACGCCCCCCCATTTGACAATATCTTGCCTATTAGCCTTGAAAATCATCAGAATTTAGTATCATGATTCACCCCATAGACTTTAATATTCAGTTGAGTTTTTTTCAGGATTCGATGTAACCCCTTGCAAATAACCAGGGGCATATTCACTTATCCCTGTAAAAGTGACACTAAACTCATGTTTAACAAAAATCAATTCAAGCATACAGTATATTCTTAACTCAGAAAAGTACCTTCTATTGCTCTCAGCCTCCTCCTCCTCTACTCGAGAGTGGTAATGCATGTTATATGTGATGAATAGAGGATTGCACTGCAGTGAATTTTTAAAGTACCACATTGCTTATAACCCTTGGTGCGAGGTAGAGCGCCGTTATATGTGAGTAGGAGCATTGTATGTTTTTAATGCAATATATATTGAAGGTTTTACACTATGTCGGCCAGCTTTGCTCTTTATGTAACGCCCAATAGTCCATACTGGTGAGATGATTGCTGGCTGAACAACACAGAGGAGGAAGGCCAGAATATTTGGGAGTTCCATTATAACATCATGCTTTACATGGCTTACTTGTAGTGGGTGGTAGTGGAACTCTGGTGAGTTCTCTTGTGTGGCTAAGGTGGTGGAGCACCGGAGCACGTTATTGGCGGATTGGCAACACATTGCAAATTGTTTGCACAGCATGGTGGCACTTTCCAAAGAAGTTTTGCACATTTCCTTGTTTAAATTTTGGAGATGACCAACTAACACAGCACCATAAGCACTTTTTCACTATATGCATAGCACCGTGACACTTTTTAAAGAATTTCTATTGAGTTTTATTATGATTGGACATTTCTGTACACAGTGTGAATGACTAGTGAGCATTATGTTCCCTGTTAGTTTTCACTTGTTATCTTTGTTAGTGAAATGTTAAGAGCTTGATAGTCATTTGTTCTAAATATGTCTAATTAAGACTAGAGTTGAGCGAACACCTGGAAGTTCGGGTTCTGCTGGTCCGTCCGAACTTCGGGACAAAGTCCGGGTCCGGGTCCGGACGGAACCCGAACGATCGCACGGACAACGAACCCCATTGAAATCAATGGGGACCCGAACTTTTAGGCACAAAAATGGCTGTAGGAAAGTCCTGGAAAGCCCCAGAGGGCTGCAAAAGGAAGTAAAATGGGGGTAAGGGTAGGGCAAGTGCCCTACAAAAAAATGGGGACAGGGAAATAACTGTAAATATTTTTAAAAAAATAAAAACATAAAAAAAGCAAAAATGGAGGTGAATGTGGATCATCTTCAAACTGTGTCTGAAAAGTATTAATTAACGGTAGAAGCCATATAACTGTTCTAAAATCATCTTCAAACTAGGGCAAGTGCCCTACAAATAAATGGGGATAGGGAAAA
>BLSH010485087.1:251714-269471 GCA_018402905.1 Glandirana rugosa | reverse complement strand
TATTTACATAATTTTGTCTTTATAGTACTTAATATACTAAACTGACTAACACGACATTATATGTCTATGGTACTAGTTTACATCGACGTGTTCAAGGGTATATGATACTTTGATTCCTTCGTTTTTCCCTGTTTCGACCAAAAACCGTCTATCGACACTATACACAGATCTACTAGTTTCGTGGTTTGTTAAAACAAAAACATATGTAAAAAACATTACCTAATGATGAATTTGTATATACGAGTATAAGACGTCAGATACGGGAGTCGGAACTGATAACAATAATTTTCCCTTGTTATCACGATACCTACTTCTTGTTGGGTTCATACGTTTCCGGTCATTAATGTTGTTTGTACAACCCGAACGATTTTTGAAATGTCCGGGTCCGGGTCCGTGCCACGGACACCCTAAAGTTCGGTACGGACCCGAACGTTACAGTCCGGGTTCGCTCAACACTAATTAAGACATGTTTGTTGTAATTACTGGCCTTTGCATACTTGGGTTGTTCTTCATCCATAGCACTATTGTTCCCTTTTAATAACAATAGTCAAGGCTGAGGGCATAGACTGCAGAATATGAGCATATATGTTTAAGTAGTAATCCATTACAAAAAATGTATACAAAAACAAAATTGTTTGGTGCTTTGATCATCTAGACACATATCACAGCTATCTGCCAAAAACCAGCTTTGTCCCTTTTTGCTTCCTTAGTTTCATAGTATATGGGAACTTGTGCAGCTACATTTGATCATGGTATCTGTATATTACAGCACAATCAGTCAAATCATATAATTCATGATATTTCTGTTTTAATACATTTATGTAAGTTTTGACATTAAAATAATTTGATATAAACAGTGTCCCTTGCTTCAGTTTGAGGTGGGTTCTCAGACCAAAGTTTGGTTGCCAAATCCTAACCCCATTGAAGTCAATTGGAGCCAAATGTTAAAAAACAGTAATATGCCAAAGCAAAAGTTAAAATAACATGCCTTGGGGGTATACTTAACCTTTCTGTGAAGTGACGCATCTGTTCGATGCATACAACCTACTACAAAAAAATGTATATTTACAATGAAAAAAATGCTGTTTAAATTAGTGGTAAATGACAGCTTTGGACATTTTACTTCTGTTTGTAATTAACCACTTCAATACAGGACACATACACACCCAGACCAATTTCCAGCTTTCAGCGCTCTCACACTTTAAATGCCAATTACTCAGTCATGCAACACTGTACCCAAGCAAAATTGTGGATTCTGGAAATCTGGATTTTTTATTTTTTGCTACATAAGTGAAAAAAATAGCGAGGAAAAATTTATACTGCTACATATCTTTGGTAAAAATAACCCAAAATAAGTGTATATTATTTGTTCTTTGTGAAAGTTAGAGTCTACAAGCTATGGTGCAAATCATTGAAAATTGATCATACCTAATGTACTGAAGGCCTATCTCAGTTCTTGAGGCCCTGAAATGTCAGGACAGTACAAATATCCCCCAAATTACCCATTTTTGAAAAGTAGACAGTCCAAGGTATCTAGTAAGAGACATGGCTAGTTTTTTGAAGTTGTAATTTTTTGCCACAATTCTTTTGGGAAAATAAAGAAATTATTATCATTATTTTTTTTACACAAAATTGTCATAATATCAAGTTATTTCTCACACACAGCATATGCATACTTCCAATTACACCCCAAAATTCATTCTGCTACTCCTCCCGAGTGTGCGACTTTTTCAAGGCCACATAGAGAAGTCCAACATGCAGTGAGCACCGTCAGGCGTTCTAGGAGCATAAATTACACATAAAATTTCCTAATGACCTATAACACTTTTGAAGGCCCTGGAGCACCAGGGCAATGTAATTACCCACAAAATGACCCCATTTGGAAAGTAAACGAAAAAGTCTTTGAAAAACATGGAAAGAAAATGAAAACATATTTTTTTTTACACAAAGTGTGTGGTTAATTTATAAAATATTTCCAACACATGGCATGTACATAGCAAAAATTACCCCCCAAAATATATTCTGCTACTCATCCCGAGTATGGCGATACCACAGGCATGAGACTTTTTCACAGCCTGGCAACATACAGAGGCCCAACATGCAGGGAGCACCGTCAGGTGTTCTAGGAGAATAAATTACACATAAAATTTCCTGACAACCTATCACACTTTTGAAGGCCCTGGAGGACCAGGACAATGGAATTACCCACAAAATGATTAAACAAAAAAGGATAAATAGATCCCACCATAGAGGTCATTAATTAATTTGCTATACATGAAAATTACTGGAATCTCCAGTAAATCACATAGGCATCCATCCTGATAGTGGATGTAGTCCACATGGGCTGGAATAATGGGAAAACCAAAACTGGTACCAAGGAGTACCAAAGAGCCAGGACACTATTGCCATAAAACTATGAATATTTATTGGTATACATTAAAAGCCAATTGTCAAATTGCATAAAAATAAAGGAATCACCACCATTGATATACTCAAGTAAAAGACAACGTTGTCAGTTAAAATAGGGAGCCTCAGCCGGCTGCATAACTCATCCGTCACCACACACACTCTGCTCACACTAGACAAGCCAAATAATGGGAAGATGGCACTCAGTGTGCCTTGGGAGGTTAAGGATGGAACAATGCGCCTTGTGGGTTGCAAGTGGGGCGCAGTCAATTCTGTCCACGTGGGGAGCTAAGATGATGTAGCAGACCAATGTGGTTAGTCACATGAGGTGAAGGAATATCCCAGGGGTCAATTAGTCCAGATGACCATCGTTATATCTGGAATAACAGGTAGAGCAATATTGATAGCCATGAACGTTGCACTCCCTCACCTGTTCCGTGGAACAGTAACAAGGTTCATAAGCTAACCAGACCAAAGATATGCGCTCACCCATCTTCACCGGCTCAAGTCGCCTAGGCGGCCCGAGCGGAAGTGAGAGCAGGTGCCTGTCAAAACTAGGTATCTGCTCACCCCCAAAAAAATGACATGCCAAATGTGGCATAGGAGGGGGGAGGAATGCTTAAAGTAGAACTTCCCCTTTTGGGTGAAGCTCCGCTTTAACATTTATTATTTGGGAGACAATTGCAACAAGTACTGTACAATAGCTGGACAGTATATAAGCAGCTGAGTAAGGCCACAATTTAAGACAAGAAGGATTGTATCACTAATCTCCCCTTGTCATGGTTCACAATTCTAGTCAACTCTTGAAAATGTACCAACATTTTTATGTGTCCTAAATGATGAGCCACTGGCATGATAAAATGAACCCCAGCTTCTCAGAGCCTGTCCTTATATCATAACTGCACAGGTACTCATTGATGGTATGCTGATTCTAGTACTGCCTCTGCAGCATGGCCAACATTGAGTTCAAGCTTGTGGAAGTATCACATATGAGGTGGTTTGCAGGCACCTTGTGCTGACGCTGCATTTCTGCCACCTGGGGACACTGGCCAGGTGTGATAGCCAAAAGTGGTCACAAACCTTTCTGGCCAGAAAAAAGATCTCCATAGTATTTCACAAGAAACTGTTGCACCACCACGCTGAAGACATTTGCCATGCAATGTACTGTATGTACAGTATCTCACAAAAGTGAGTACACCCCTCACATTTTTGTATATATTTTATTATAACTTTTCAGGTGACAACGCTGAAAAAATGACACTTTGCTACAATGTAAAGTAATGAGTGTACAGCTTGTATAACAGTATAAATTTGCTGGCCCCTCAAAATAACTCAACACACAGCCATTAATGTCTGAACCGCTGGCAACAAAAGTGAGTACACCCCTAAGTGAAAATGTCCAAATTGGGCCCAAAGTGTCAATATTTTGTGTGGCCACCATTATTTTCAAGCACTGGCTTGACCCTCTAGGGCATGGAGTTCACCAGAGCTTCACAGGTTGCCACTGGAGTCCTCTTCCACTTCTCCATGACGACATTGTGGAGCTGGTGGATTTTAGAGACCTTGCGCTACTCCACCTTCCATTTGAGGATGCCCCACAGATGCTCAATAGGGTTTAGGTCTGGAAACATGCTTGGCCAGTCCATCACCTTTACTAGCTTCTTTAGCAAGGCAGTGGTCGTCTTGGAGCTGTGTTTGGGGTAGTTATCATGTTGGAATACTTCCCTGCGGCCCAGTCTCCGAAGGGAGGGGATAATGCTCTGCTTCAGTATGTCTCAGTACATGTTGGCATTCATGATGCCCTCAATGAACTGTAGCTCCCCAGTGTCCGCAGCACTCATGCAGCCCCTGACCATGACACTCCCACCATAGTGCTTGACTGTAGGCAAGACACACTTGTCTATGTAGTCCTCACCTGTCCACACACACTTGACACCATCTGAACCAAATAGTTTTATCTTGGTCTTATCAGACCACAGGACATGGTTCCAGTAATCCATGTCCTTAGTCTGCTTGTCTTCAGCAAACTGTTTGCGGGCTTTCTTGTACATCATCTTTAGAAGAGGCTTCCTTCTGGGATGACAGCCATGCAGACCATTTTGATGCAGAGTGCGGCATATGGTCTGAGCACTGACAGGCTGACCCCCCCACCCCTTCAACCTCTGTGCCAATTCTGGCAGCACTCATACATCTAATTCCCAAAGATAACCTCGGGATATGACACTGAGCACGTGCACTCAACCTCTTTGGTCAACCATGGCGAGGCCTGTTCTGAGTGTAACCTGTCCTGTTAAACCACTGCATGGTCTTGGCCACCATGCTGCAGCTCAGTTTCAGGGTCTTGGCAATCTTCTTATAGCCTAGGCCACCTTGGAGCAACAATTCTTTTTGTCAGATCCTCAGAGAGTTCTTTGCCATGAGGTGCCATGTTGAACTTCCAGTGACCAGTATGATAGAGTGAGAGCGATAACATCAAATTTAACACACCTGCTCCCCATTCAAACCTGAGACCTTGTAACACTAATGAGTCACATGACATCGGGGAGGGAAAATGGCTAATTGGACCCAATTTGGACATTTTCACTTAGGGTTGTACTCAATTTTGTTGCCAGCAGTTTAGACATTAATGGCTGCGTGTTGAGTTATTTTGAGGGGACAGCACATTTACACTATTATACAAGTGCTACACTCACTACTTTACATTGTAGCAAAGTGTAATTTCTTCAGTGTTGTCACATGAAAAGATATAATAAAATATTTAAAAAAATGTGAGGGGTGTACTCACTTTTGTGAGATACTGTATATAAAATTTCCCTGGGGAAGAGCGGCCAGCAGGTTATTGCCATTGTCACACACAACCTTCCCTGACTGAAGATAGTGTGGGGCAGACATCTTTTAGCCTAGGTCTGGAAAGCTGCTCCAAGTCCTGGCCCAGTGTGGCTCCTTCCCCCCAGGAATATTCGCTGGAAAACAGCCTGGCAGTGTTAACTCTGGGACACTGCATATGCCCTGGGTTGCTTGTAGGGGACTCATGGTTCCAAAGAGTAAGGAGCAGGGAAACAGGTGATTGCACAGTCACCATCACCAACGTGCCAGACATGCAGTGGCACGACTAGCTTCAGTAGTGTTCCCCATCTCGCAACCTTCCTAGCCGCCAGCAGATCGACTTGTGTGCTGTGAAGGATTTGTAGCATCCCTGCCCATGCTAACTCTGCCACGTGTCAATGGTCATGTGTACCCTGCCACCTAGAGCATGGCCCAGTGACACAGACACTTTGCATTCCCCATGCTGGTGGAGGGCAGAGGTGACCTTCTGAGCAAAATAATGGCAGCCGGGTACCTGCCATTGTGGTGTTAGACATGTTTTTCTGCTCCAGCAGCTGTACAAAAGACATCTGCCTTGAGAAGGATGCTGCTGGGATAACAGTGGGTGTAGGATGTTGCTTGAGATCGGGCGTGTGTAGGAGAGCTCTGCTGAGTTTCAAGCTTTCACTTGACTCCCCTCAGTGTGGCTCAAGACACTTGAAATGGCTTAGCCACTGAAAATCCTTGTAAAGCTTCCCAACCTGTCACTAGAGTTTGATGTTGCAATAATTACAGTAAGAGAGTGTTGTGGAAGGGGGGAAGATGTACAACGTAGAGAATTAATAACGAGGAAGAGGAGTGCGGGCATTTTGCTACCAACTTGTTTCATTATGGTGCTTCTCCCATCAAGCTTTCCGGTGCAGAATCATGTGTTTCCTCATGCATGTGGTACCTCAATTGCTGCTGCTTTTACCATGAAAGGCTACATGCGGAGACCACAGACCACAATGGCATTGTCAACAGCAGATATATTAAAAAAGGCCCACACTTTAGAGCTATGTGGACTGGCCCTGTGGATAGTAGTGGCCTGTGCCTGCTACTGGGAAGTGCCCCAATATGGATTAGGGTGGCTGCTCGCTCCAGTCCTCTGCAAACTGCTATTAAGCCTCTTACTCAGAACTTTCCCCCTCTCCAAGTGGTTTCCTCTCCGGACAGTCTGCCACCTCATCATCCTTATTGCTGGAGCCCACTTAGCAGTAAGCTTCTGCTGCTGGAACATTACTGCCTCTTGCTGCTTTCAGCCTAATGTCACCTTCCTCTTTGGTCCTGGAGCTATCTTCCTCAGTCTGCATATATGAAACAAGGAATACTTGCAGGTCACCAGGATCAGTCATTGCAGGAAGCCATTGATCATGTGATGAAATACTTCTGTCGACTTCTCATTGTCAGTTTGAGGGGCTATGGTGGGTTTAGCAGAAGAAGAGGAGAAGGAAGAAGAGGGTGCATTAGCAGCAGTTGCAGACATCAATCTGCCTGTGTAAGGTGGGAGGCTTTGTCAGCAATTCAACTACCTCCTGTGCATGCTGTGGCTGTATATTATGACCATTCTGAGATAGAGAAGACAGACATGGCCTGCCTCTAGATGATGTGGCCTGATCACCACTTCGTCCTGCAGAACCTGCCCTTTTTGTGAAACCTCTGCATCTACCTTTAGGCCTGCCTAACATTTTTATAATTCGGTGCGGCTATGACAATAGGGGAAAAAAAATCTGTGTTGCACAATGCTTTGTTACACAAGTATGTGGTGACACGCTGCAAACAAAGGGCAGTGGCAAGTTTACGCTTCAGGTATAAAAATAAAAACAAACAAGGCCCTAGCAAAATAAAATAAAACATACCTGGGTGCACCAGCCTTGTGCATTTATCCAAAAATGCAATTTATTTGAAGGGTAGAAGTAGTTCATTATATTGACAAGAAAAAACATATAAAAAGACGCATCTCATATAATAAAAAAGAAAGCTATCTCTCAGGAAGAGGGGACACCCTAGAAATGCATCAGCATCTGCAAGCCTCTATGGCGTCATCATAAGTCCAACTGGGGCACTAACAGTGGTTACACACAAGCTGTTAGCTTTTTCTACACCACTAAAACACATATTGACAAATTAGATACATAACGTACACTGCTAAAAAAAATGCTGCAGCATGATCATTTGATTTATGCTGGGGAGCTGGAATACACACAAGAGCATATTGACCTCTCTAATAGGGGGTCAATGGTAAGCAGGATCTGAGCGCGTATGGTGTCACCGGGTTCTCATAGGAGTTCTGCTAATCAACACGGCTGTGGGATCACTGCACTATCCGAATATTTCTTTTAGTTCTTTTTGGGACTATCTATTTTTTATTCATTTATTTTGTGCATTTATATTTGGTTTTTACTCATTTAAGCAATATTGTTTGAGTCATTTCACTTTTAGCACGTTATAGCATGGTGTACAATATCTGGTACAGATTTATTTTACTTTTTTACATACTGACAAATGGCTGCCGGGAACCCACTCTTTTATAGAGAAGGGACTGGCACATTACAAAGTCTCAAATTTGATTTTTTTGTGGAATTTAGCAATTGCCCTGTGAACGTTGATTTTTGATCATAGTCTTTGCCGATGGGGTATGTCCACGTTTGTCCATGTTTGGCATATGCTGTTATATTAGTTCGGAGAATGTTTCCAAATGAAATTTAATTATTTAGCAATTTATGGCATCAAAATCCATCAAAATGTATTTTTATATTCTTTAAAATCTCTAAATCAGCTTTTAAAGTTTAGTCAACTTAAAATTAGTAACTACCCTCATGGCAAGAAAGCTCACCTCAGTATATCTGGATCAATCATGCTGATTAGCTGTTTGAGAAAAAAATCTGTGTATCCTTGTAGCCTTTGGTGCTTGTCCATCCAGTGCAGCCATCAGAAATTTTGGGGCCCCTTACAGAGCTTTAAGCCTGCCCCCCCCCCCCAGGCCTGACCACCAACATTCTCCAGGGCCCGCCCACTGGCCACCCTACCGAATCCCCTTACCTGTATGCACTCAGCTCCCCTCACAGTTGTACACACTCAGCCCCCTCATACCTGTATGCACTCAGCCCCCCTCACACCGGTATGCACTCAGCCCTCCTCACATCTGTACGCACTCAGCCCCCCTCCACAGCTGTACACACTCAGCCCCCCCAACACTTGTACACACTCAGTTCCCCTCTCACATAAAGATGTTCTGTTTCAAATGATACTTTATACAATAACATACCTCCTTAGATTTCAGTCTGTCTGCATGATGGGGGACTCAGCAGAATCCACAAAAAGCTTAACTCTGCAAAAATACACAAAATGAAATCTAACAGTTTTGTTTGCTTCGTGTAAGTGCAATACACAGGATCATTTTCCATTCTTTTGAAGTGCAATAATGACATTCCTAAACCCTGTTTCTGCAATAGACGGTGAAAGAATATTTAACAGGATAAGGTAGATGGGAGTTTCTACCCACGGATTGTACTAACTAGCACTAAACAAGAGCTGGAACAAGTGAACATTCCAAGGGCACATAAAATAATCTGACTGCTATGGCAGCACACTCCTGGCTTAGTATTGGTTGATACCACTATAGTAAACATTAAATAAAAGTATGTAGCTATGGATGACTTGTCCTCTGAACCTGAAAAACAAAAATAAAAAAATAGCAACAAACAATAGCATAACTTGCTTGACAAAGTCAGAGATGATTCTCTTGAAGAACATGTGAACATGTCCACAACCTCATCTGACTCGAATTGTAAACCAAAGTATAAAAAAAACCACATCCATTTTGTCCAGTCCTTAAGAAAAGGATGAAGTCCCAGATGAGTCTTCAATGTCTTGAACTTGACATGAAACAGTCTATGAAGATATCATGTCACCTTTCCAAAGATGGCAATGTTTGCAATGTCTACTAAAAATAAGATAGTCTCTCTAGTTTGGTTGAAGGAACTTAACAAGTCTAAGATACTCTGTCCCCAGCTTGTGAAGAAAAGAATGTACTTGCAAAGTGACTGGTGTAGACAACTCTGATGAGCTTCTTAGGTCTTTCACTGTGAGCAGGGATCTTGTTATGATGCTTGACCAGTCAGTTGTATCAGCTTGGTTCTTGATGGATGAATCTATAGTTAGGTTGCAGCCCAAGTCAAAACCCTGTTACAGCAATGCAGAATCACAGTCTTTGGAGCTCTCACCAAGTTTGTCTAGACTGACTGAAGGACATTACTGTTTTGCAGCTGCAGAAGCAACAGGAATTCTTTAGAAAAGGCTGTCCTAGATGAGTCTTCAATGTCTTGAACTTGACATGGAACAGTCTAAGACGACATCAGGTTAATTTTCCAAAGGTGGCAATGCTTGCAACGTCTCCTAGAAGTAGGACAGTCTCTCTAGTTTGGTTAAAGGAACTTAACAAGTCTAGGAGACTCTGTTCCCAGCTTCTGAAGAAAAAGATGTTCTTGTAAAATGACTGGTGTAGTCAACTTTGATGAGCTTCTTAGGCCTTTCACTGTTAGTCTTGCTTCTGTCAATAGTAGTTTAGGATATTGTTTCACAAGATGCAGTATTTTCCTCTATATCATCAGGTATAGGGATGAGGTTTGGGTTTAACCCAATGCAAAACTGGACCTGAACATTCCATGTTCAGCGTTTGTAGATCAGTTGAAAAATGTGGCCAGCTCAGCAGCCCAAACTGCAGAAGCAGCAGGAAGTCTTAATTTATAGGTGGCATTGTTATTGCCAATAAATGAAGACTTCCTGCTGTGCAGGCTGCACAACGTCATTGGTTGCAAATTTGCTGCCAGCATATGCAGCTGGCATCTTAGCAACCAATATCCTGCTACCTGCTAGCTTGTAGATAAGCCAGCAGGTGTCCCAGAACATTTGTGCCTCTCGCTTTCACATTCTGAACACTTAACTTTAGCTTTGCAGTCTCTAGCAAAATGCTCCGTAGATGTTGAAGCAAATGTCATGGTTCCCTTACACTTTTTAAAGGACTTTATCTTAAACACATGATATTTTCTGAGAGGATGTGGTTTGTTGTGAATGGGACAGTAGAAGTTTGGGTCCTTTAACCTTCTGTTGCCGCCAGTAGTGAGTGTAACTCCTGTCTTTTAAACAGAGATAAAATTTCTGTATTTAATGTTGAGGATTTTGCTTCTTGTAGTTGGAGGGCTAGAACTGTTCAAGTTGGACGTGGATCATTTTCATTTTCTATAATATTCCTGATGAAATCACAGAAATAGAAGAATGACAGAAAAGAAACTTGATTTTCCTTCTTGTACCTTGAACCCATGATTGACCACTTCTACTGTATGCTAGTTTTGAAAGATTGGATTCACACCCTGGATGGTGTCTAGATATCTGAATTCTGGCAAGTGAAGATCTGCCTTAGCAAGTGTTCATTTAAGCAAAAGAACACAGTTCCTGACATTTCTAATTATCCTTGTTCTTTTAAATGGAGCATCCTCTATAGTTTTTATATTGCTGTTAATCTGATCTTGCTGCTCCGAAGCACTGTAGACAAAATCAGCCAGCTTGCCAGGATAAACAGCTCTTAGCCTCTTGACCTGCTCTGAGTGTTGGGGCTTAGCTACTTTATTAACGTGTCCAATTCTTCTCTAGGAGCGATAGCCAAGTCACTAATGACAGTCTTAAAGGTATAATTCCATCCTCTGTAGTTTTCAGGTCGGTCATCAAACCTTGTGAACCCAGTGCTTTTTCACGGTGCACCAGGGGGTGTTGTTAGGTGGGAAAAAGCCCAGGACCTTCAGCCGAAGGGAATGTGGCGCGCTTTGCGCGCCGCTGCAAAAATGGGTGTGGTTTTAACTAAATAGTAGGTGTGGCTTAAAGGGGCATGTCTCAAAAGGGATGTGGTTCGAGTCTGAAATGAATGAGGGATAGAGGAAGAAAGAAAGAGATAGGGAGGGAAGGAGAGAAAAGAAAGGAAATAAAGAGGGATGGAGGGACAGCAGGCCCAGATCCTACACCACAATAGCAATATGTGCATTACAGAAAGTTTAACAATCAGCAGATAAAGATGCTCCAAACACCTGGTGTTAGCGCTTCAATCATCCCGGCACCATGGTTGGTATGGTGTCAGGATGATTGAAGCACATTATTTCTATTATTACATTGTAATATAAAATGAAATAGTTCAACTCACCATAATGCAGAATCAGTGGGAGCCCTGAGTGTGTCACTTGCCACATCGCCTGCCACCAGATGTCATCAGGTGTCTCTAGCAGAGTCCCTCCTTCTATCAGGTGTCCCCAGCTGTAAGTGTTCCCTTACATCATTTGTCCCCAGCGGTCAGAGTGCCTCCTTCCATCAGGTGTGCCAATCGGTCAGAGTGCCTCCTTACATCACAGGTGTCCCCAGCGGTCAGAGTGCCTCCTTATATCACAGGTGTCCCCTCGTTACATTGCAGGTGTCCCCATCCTTACACCACAGGTGCCCCCTCCTTACATCACAGGTGTCCCCTCCTTACACACAGGTGTCCCCCTCCTTACATCACAGGTGGCCCCATCCTTACATCAGGGTGTCCTTAGCAGATTCTCCGCCACCATTATGAAAGACCAGCTCTCCTGAAGCATGGTCACTCCGAGGGGAAGAAACAAGAGGCAAAGCCGTCCGGGTGGCTGCCAATAGAAATGGAGCTGTCGCCAACCCCCCACCCCCTTTCCCTTAACAGGTCATAGCAGCAAGCCACGGGGCAGAGGTTGGCAGCAGCTCCATTTCTATTGGCAGCCAGCTCTGCCTCTTGTTCTTCCTCGGCATGTGACCATGCTTCAGTAAAGCTGGTCTGCTTTAAAATGACCCCGGACCTCTAGCGGTGGGTGGCTCTGGTTATTCTCTGGAGCGCTCGCGAGCCTCAGAGTTAATAATAGCCCTCTGCATGCCCAAAACCCAGGGCTTTTTGTGGGCACCCCCGGGGCTGTAGCCCAGTCAGCCCCCCCCCCCCCACGCCTCTGCGGTGCACCATGTATCCAGCAAACACTGACATGTAAGAGCAGGGAGGCCTATACAAAGATTGACTAGCAAAGGCATTTAATCTACAAGCAGGTTTCCCATCCATCATTGCTATAACAGGATATGACTGTGGAATAATGTTGTTCTAGGGAGGTAGATCACTAAGCTTATGAGATGGTGGTAGTTTGGCTTGGGCGCTGAAACTTGATAGCTTAGTGCCCTGTAGTCACCAACTTATATGGTCTAATATACCTTGCAGATTCAGCTTGAGGGTATAGAGGACAACAGGTCTATCACATCCATGAGTAGTCACAGTAATTTCAGGATGCTGATAACCAGTGAGAAACACATTGATCTCAACTTAGCAGTAAACTAGAGTGGTTACTTACCCCAGCTGATCCTAATTCCTGAGGAACCACCAAATACCTCTAGAGCTGCTGTAAGGGAGGTAGATGTATCCTGCATATATAATATGGTGTAATCTGCATAGAGGAGAGGACCCATTTAGATGCCCTGCACCATCACCGAGGAGTGAAGCTAAATGGTCATCGGCTCCATGGCAAGGACAAAAATTCCCAGAGACAGGGGGGCAGCCCTGCATAGCACCTCATTGTAGGGAGAAAGACAGAAAGGATCCCATTAGTTCTAACTTTAGCAGTAGGAGCAGCGCATTGTAGATGTAACCAAGATATAAAATTAGGGCCAACTCCAAATTTTTGTAGCACCAGCCAGAGGAACTCCCACTCTACAGAGTTGAAGGCTTTCTCTGCATTGAGTGGGGCCACTACCCTCTTTTTGAACATGCGTGACATCAGTATATATGCATCGAAGGTTAATGTCTGTGCCCTTGCCTGGCATGAAGCCCAATTGGTCGCCAAGAATCAAGGTCAGGATTACAGAGCTAAGACAGTAAACTAGGATTTTAGTGAGAAGTTTGGCATACATTTAATAGTGATATTGGTCTATATCTTACCTGACTTGGACATAACCACTATAATGGCTTTAGACATCAAGTCTGGAAGGCATTTTGTGTCTAAGGCAGTCTGCAAATGCTCATAATAGTATGGAGCAATAACATCCAAGTTGTTTTTTAAAAATGTACCTCCATCTATCTTGCCTGCTCTGGGACTAATTTGATATGACTACTCCTGAATGTTGCTGATCCAAATGCTGTCAGCCACAACTTATAAAAGTTGACAAATTATACCATTGGATGAAAATGTGGTACATCACTTTGGTTGTCAGCTCAAAACTGTTGCCTGCTGAGCAATAACCAGGCATCAGAGATGGAATATTAACAGCTAATTTCAACGTTACGTAGCAAAGACTGAGCACTCAGAATTGAACCGGGGTGAGCCCACATATATGCCTAGTGACACAGGGGATTCACATGTCTGATTCCTTAATCATTATCTGCACAGTTATACAATGATTCAGGAATACCCACAGACAGACAGCATTTGGCTAGCATTGTATACCATTTCACAGCAACGTGTGACTATCAGTTGCATGGACTGTCAGAAATTCACTCCCTTGCCAGGAAGCACTGAACAGCTGTATTAATTCACAGGCACAAGTGATCCCAAACAGCTACTGATTATAGGAACTGCTTACTCACTCTGTGCCACACAGGCTAGATTATATCAGCACTGTAGTTAGAAACATTTTAATCAGATCATTGAAGAATGACACTATGTACTTAGGAGATTAATTTTAGTTTACGCTAGGCCTATATTCTGGGAACTTGGCTTGAAAATTTCACATTTCATTTAAACATTTTTTTTTCACTTTGCAAATAATATATCACACGGTTATAGAGTCCTATGTATGCACTCTTGACTTTACTAGTAAAAAGTATTGAACATGGGGTATGTCGTACACTAAATAAGCTGTGTCTACCAGCACAAGTCTTATGGAAGCAAGGCACACCAGACATGAGAACACCTCATTGTGATAGACTCAACTGGGACAGAGGCTTTTGGAGGGGACTGAATGCTAGCCTCTTGCCTACTGAGTATGGGCCCTGGTTTGTTAAGTGAAACTTTTGTTTCAGCTCCCCATGCCCTCTTATGTGTAAGTCACCTTGTGTCTATTATGGGCACAGGGTGACTGAGCAAATAATGGACAACTATTCCTACATATTTCTGCTATTGTTTGAAGCTGTGTTCATACTTATGATAATGGGTATTGTACCTTCTGTGCTAGAAGATGGCAAGTCTGACCTGGAATGGGACCTCTGAGTCATCAAGGTGGCTAATTAACATAATGTTTATACTATATGTCGGTTGTTGTAATTATATTTCTGTGTACAGGTTGTATTGTTAGGGAAATCTGATTAGGAGGAGGGAATGTCCTTCTCAAGTGTATAGAAGCCTCTATTCTTGTTCAAATAAACAGTTCTTATTCTGATTTACTCCAAAACTGGTACTGCCTAGTTCTTGGGGTAACTTAGCCAGATTCACTGGTCTTGTGTTCCAGAGCTTGGGAAGCAGCTACCGGAGCAAAGATATGAACCTGGCATCAGAGTTCCCGGGCTGCTGTAGATCGTCCTTCCAGCATTTACCAGGACTGTGTCTGCAGATGAATACCTGGAGCTCAGGCAGCAGATTCGGGTAGGGCCCTGGATTGCAGCCCTACAGGTCGCTGGCATACACCAGGGCAAGTGCTTTCCAACCCCAGAGCAATGGACCGGTGACAAACTGGAGTTTGGGATGGCATTCCTGGCAGAGCAGCGTGAGGAGCAATGGGTGACTGAGTTATACTGGCTGGTCCAGCAGGAGATACAGCTCGCCAATCAATATCGGGCTCTGCAATGGCAAACAGAGCAGAAATATTTAGGGGACACAACAGAATACTCTCTGGAGGGATTTGACTTTGGTGGCCCTGGATTGCTGTGGGAGAGCCTTACAGATCGTTTTGTGTTTGGCGATGAAGGGGAGCCTACCCTTGAGAACCTGCAAGAATACAGAGAGGCAATGCTCAGTCTGGCAGGGGTCTCAGAGCTTAAGCCTGATCTCGAATAATTGCTAAGGAAAGAACAGCATCTGGAAAGGGCATACAGGGAACTGCTAGAACAGGTTCAGCAGCATGCCCCAGAATTAACAGCGGAAAATCCGGAGATCACTGTCCTGAAAGCTGAAGCGCTGACACCCAGACAGAGGGTCCAAAACCTCTACTCCGCACCCACGGCAATTCCAGAGGCTCAGGGTGAGAAGCTGGTGGTCCCTCCCTAGCAGCAGTTCAAAAACTCAGGAGAAGGGGTTGTCACCCTCCCTCCTCAGCCACAGATCACACAAAGCATGGCGTTAATTGATCTTTCATTAGAGGATGTTGTAGATGATGAGTCACTTGCCACAGTATTGGCACTGGGCCCAAGTACCTCCAGCCTGTGCCCTGGACATTCAGCAATTCCAGAGACTGGGAATTTCATAGACTTTTCTGTAGAGGAACCTAGAGAACCTTCAGCAGAAGTGTTGGCAGCAGGATAGAGTACTACAGACCTCTGCTCCACACCCAGTACTGCCTAGTTCCTGGTCTCCTGTTCCAGAGCTTGGGAAGCAGTCTCTGGACAGAGATACCCAGTCAGGGTGTCTGGATTCCGTCACACTCATTAAAAGTACAAAAAGCGTTGTGCTGTTATGTGGAGCAATCCAATACCTAGGTACACATTGACAAAGAATACAAAAATAAGCCTTGATCAATGTTTTCCATAGAAATCTCAACTCTTGCACCCCTTTCTCATCATTCAGCCCCACAGGCAAACAGACACAATCACACTCCGAAAAGACATAATCTAAATCCTGGAGCCAGTCTGCACAGTGTTGCCCATTTACAGCACAGATGTCTGAAAATGGGAGCAGTTGCCAAAAGCAAAACAAACAAAAATATAAATACAATCAATATGTGGTGGTAGAGGGAGGAGAGTAACATAGAAAAATATTTAATCGCTTGTAGATCTGGATGTGTTTCGATTTCTCTACCACTCTCTCCCTTTTTTTTTTTTAATTTGATTATCTTTTCGCTCCTTTTTTCTTTTTTTAGGTTGTAATTTTTTTGTGATTAATGGGTCTGCAATATTGTAAAGGCTGCATCTCAACGTTTGCCATATGTGGTGGTAGAGGGAGGAGAGTAATATAGAAAAATATTTAATCGCTCCTGGTTTTGGATGTGTTTCGATTTCTCTACCTTTCTCTCTCTTTTTTTTAATTGATTATTTGTTCGCTCCTTTTTCTTTTTCAGGTTGTCATTTTTTGTGATTAATGGGTCTGCAATATTGTAAACGCTGCATCTCAATGTATTGCCATCCTGCTAGTAGTAGGGACAAACTAGCAATACCCCATTGTAATTTGAGTGAATGGAATGGAATGGGTGTGAGGCTGAAGTATGGGTATGGATGGGAACGATATGTAGTGGGGAAGGAAGTTAAGTTGGTTTTAGGATATTATTATGATTCATGTTGGAAGATATATATAAGTAGAGGGAAATACATTTTCAAATATATAGATTTGTTATAGGTGTTAATAGGAAATGGTAAATACTGATGAGAAATGTGCCTTTCTGTCATGTAATGTAAGGGGAATGGGGGCAGGGCTAAAGAGGCCCAAGTATATTCATCCATTCGCAGGATGCATGCAAAAGAATATGTTTACAGGAAGCACACATGACTAAAGAACTAATGAGTGACTTTAAAAAAAACATGGATACAGTGGTCTTGCCACTCCTATCACACATCACATTCAAATGGAGTCTCATTGATGGTGCATTGGTCAGTAAGCATGGGAGAGTATTCAGGTTAAATGCGACCCAGAAGGTTGATATATATTTGTGTTTGCTAAACTGTACTCAATACCCTTTGTGATAATGGGTATTTACAGTCACGTCCATAAATATTGGGACATCGAGACAATTATAATGTTTTTGGCTCTATACACCACCACAATGGATTTGAAATGAAACAAACAAGATGTGCTTTAACTACAGTCTTTTAGCTTTAATTTGAGTGTATTTACATCCAAATCAGGTGAATGGTTTAGGAATTACAACAGTTTGTATATGTGCCTCCCACTTTTTAAGGAACCAAAAGTAATGGGACAGATTAACAATCATAAATCAAACTTTCACTTTTTAATACTTGGTTGCAAATCCTTTGCAGTCAATTACAGCCTGAAGTCTGGAACACATAGACATCACCAGACTCTGGGTTTCATCCTTGGTGATGCTCTGCATGGCCTCTACTGCAACTGTCTTCAGTTCCTGCTTGTTTTTTGGGCATTTTACCTTCAGTTTTGTCTTCAGCAAGTGAAATGCATGCTCAATCAGATTCAGGTCAGGTGATTGACTTGGCCATTGCATAACATTCCACTTCTTTCCCTTAAAAAACTCTTTGGTTGCTTTCGTAGTATGCTTTGGGTCATTGTCCATCTGCACTGTGAAGCGCAGTCCAATGAGTTCTGAAGCATTTGGCTGAATATGAGCAGATAATATTGCCCGAAACACTTCAGAATTCAT
>BLSH010485087.1:218032-231843 GCA_018402905.1 Glandirana rugosa | reverse complement strand
TACTTTTTTTTCAAAAACTTTTTGCAGTAAAAAATTTACTCGTCACTAAAAACCTAAAAATTTCACTTTCGTATTTTTACTTTTTAAGAAAGGTTATATCACGGAGCCTCCAGGGGAATCAGATGGACATTTCACCGTCTAGACATGGTACAGATCTTAGACGACGGCGTTATTAACGTAAACATTTCGGTTTATTTACTGTAAAAGGGACGTTCGACGGAAATAAAACGAGTCGTTGTCGACCCCTCGGTCACACATACTACTCCGGTGTTACATCACGTGATCCTTCTAATCTCTAAAAAACCTAAAAGTCAAAGTGACACTATAATTTATCCAAAAAATCTCTAATCTTCCTAGTGCACTACATTGTGGCCTCATCATACACACTGGCTCCCCAGCTGTTGCTGAGCAAAATAAAGGCAGCTTGCAGGGAAAATGTCATTTATTTGGCTTTACAAATGCAATTATTGCGGCAGCAGATTCTAGACATGGTACAGATCTGCCACTTTACAGGTAGACTAAGGGGACCTCCGAGGCACTATATTGGAAAGAATTTTTCATTTTTATGCTTTCACTTTAAAAATCCAAAAATCACTGCTCATTTAAAAAATGACGTTTTTCAAAAACTTTTTTTTCATTGATACAAGTCCCCCAGGGCAGGACCCGGAGTCCTACAACCATTGTATGCACAATTACTTGCATATAAGCCTTCAAAATGGGCACTTGATTTTTGAAGTTCAGGTCCCATTGACGTTAATGGGGTCAGTTCGGCCCATCCCTATTTAGTAGTCAGCTTGTTGTTTAGCCCTCTATAGCGCATACAACAGTTATAGTTTTTTTGTATGTTTATAGGTGCTTGGAGTGGATTGCAATTATCAGTCAGAACCTTTGACATCCAAAGCAACACCCCTCTGCAAGGATCAGGTCTTTCACAAAGAAAATGTTCTTGTCCCAATCATGTTAGAATATGTAAAAAAGCTTAAATGAAATTATGATGTTGCTGTTAAAGTAAGCTGACCAGATATTTAAAATAAAATCTGGGAACATATTTTTTTTTTTACTAGTAATTGTGGCAATCAGCGACTTATAGCGAGACTGCAATATTGTGGAGGACAAATCGGACACCAAGGGACACTTTTGACACCTTGTGGGAACCAGTGACACTAATACAGTGATCAGTTTGAAAAATATGCACTGTACTAATGACACTGGATAGGAATGGGTTATCATCAGGGGCGATCAAAGGGTTTAATGTGTTCCTAACCAGTGTTTTCTCACTGTGGGGGAGGTGCTTTCACTAAGGGAAGGCATAGATCCCTGTCCCTGCTTTGCAGGCACACAAGATCAATGTCTTCCATACTGACAGAACAGTGATCTGCTTTGTTTACACAGGCAGACCGCTGTTCTGCCTGTGTACAGAGCAATCGGCAAGTACCAACAGACATCGAGTCTTCCAGACCCGCTGATCGGCTCTGATACCCAGAAATGCAGGATCACATATATATATATATATATATATATATACATATATATATATATACACACACATGATCCTGCACAGTTCTACTGTCTCGTAGCAGTAACTCTGCTATGGGGCGGTCGGCAACTGGTTAAGATCATCAGTATTATGATAAGAGACAGGTAACAGGCACTCTATCATGGCTCTGGCTGGCTCTGTCACAGTGTGTCACATGGCTGCTGGGTGCTGATACTTATGAACAATAATTTAACAAAATCAGCACCCAGCAGCCATGTTATGTGACACACTCTGACAGTGCATTACCAGCCAGAGCCATGCTGGAGTGCCTGCTGCAAGTGAGTTATGATACCATCCATTATGCCAGAGAGACAGACACAGTGCAATGTAGTCTATTCACAGACACCCACAAAGCACACCTGTGTATACCTTTTAATATAAGTCCTGCCTATGTTTTCAAGTACATGTACGGTATTATCTTTATTGGCAAGAAATGTTTCTTTTGTACTTCAGTTTGATTTTGTTTTACTACATTAAGGGGTCAGACTTTTCTTGACTTAAAGTGGATCTTTAGTCAGAAAATTAAGTCCTGCTAGAACACTTCAGACTGACCCCTATAGCTATGTAAAAACATTAAAAATAAGTGTCTATACTGTTTAAAATCCAGTAATATGCTGCCTCACCCTGGTCTGCACATGCTCAGTTGCTCTGAAGTGAAATTAAGCCCCCCCCCATCCTTTACAGCCAAGGAAACGGCTTCTGTTTGATCAGTTATGACACCAGCCATTTGATGGCTTGACAGTTTGGTTGAGGACATAAGCAAATGTGACAGTTAGGCCACTTTCACACTGGGGCATTTTAGTTGCACTTTACAGCTGTTATAGCAGTGTTTTGTCGCCGCAATTAGGGCAGTAGCAAGGTGCTTTTAACCCCCCAGAAGGGGTTGAAAAGGGGTTAAAAGTTCCAGCTGTGTTCAGCCACTTCGAAAGCACTGGTCATTCATTTCAATGGCTGCACCGACCCAAAGATGCTGCTTGCTGGACTTTTTTACCTGTCCTGCAAGCGCACCGCCCCAGTGTGAAAGCACTCGGGCTTTCACACTGGGGTGCATTGGGGGCATTTTTCAGGTGCTTTACAGGCGCTAAAGTGCCTAAAAAATGCCCCAGTTTGAAAGTGGCCTTAGCAATCCCAATATTCCAGTAATGTAATTGATTTTTGAAACCGTAAAATCAACGGGTTTAGTTCCACTTTAGTGGGTTTAGTTCAAGGTGCTCTGGGATTCAGCAAAATGGCAGCCTCCTGCAAGAAGAAACAGGAGCAATGCTGGAGGTTACAGTGCACACTCATTTTGGTGGTGTAATGTATGTATTTTTGTGAAAGAACATTTTTTTTTTTCAAGTAGTTATGGGTAAAGTTCTGCTTTAAAGTGTTACTAAACCCACAACAGTAAAATCAGTGTGCATATGCAGTAAAGCATGCTTGTTATACTAACTGTGGAAGGGGTTAATTCTCTGCATTGTGTAAATAGGCTGCATTGTGTAAATAGGCTGTTTGATCCTGTTTGCACAATTTTGCACAAGAAGGAACTATTTTGCCTTATTGCACAAATTGTTTTATGGACTATTACACCACTATTAATGGTATAAGTGTAGCATTTAAGGACACTACGTTATGAAATTTACTTATGAATGTGTTATTTGTAAGATTTATGCACTTAGCCACCTGCACTTTTGCACTTTGGTCACAGGTTGGCACTTCACGGAAAAAAAGAATTATTTGTATATAGGCTTGCGCCACACCAACTTTGTTTGAATTTTTACTGTAGTATTTGGGATACTATTCAGGTGTCAGACAGCATCTAGAGTTTGTTTCATTCAGATTGTAGTAGCACAGTATTTTACAATAGTATTTCTGTTAGTTCCCATTTGTTACTGCTGTCACTATGGATACCTTTGGATTTATAGATGACAGGAATATAAATTTAGACCAGATATTTACTGACCAGGGGGAAACAAATGAAGGTCTGGAACAATCTATGAAAAGATTAGGGAGATTACTAGAGAAAAAGGTCTCCACATGGTGGGATGTGGTCACTTTTGACAGGTACCTGAAGGTAGATATCATACCCAGGAAATTAAGATGGGATCTCCTGATTAATGATGGGCTAATGGATGAAGACTCCGTTAGAGAGTGGGAGGAGAAGGCATCTTCAATATCAGTGGGATACCCCTAAGCAAAGAAGAGCTGCGAGTATTGGATAAAGGTCTCAAATATGCCCCTAACAAAAACCTCAATAAATTGATACATACATAGGGATACAGAAATACAGTTGTATGCAAACGTTTAGGAACCCCTGAAAATTTCCATGATTGTCATTTATAGATATTGGGGTGTTTGGATCAACAACTTCATTTTGATCTATCAAATAACTGAGGGACACAGTAATATTTCAGTAGTGAAATGAGGTTTATTGGATTAATAGAAAATGTGCAATATGCATCACAGCAAAATTAGACAGGTGCCTTAATTTGGGCAACCTTGTAATTTTGTTGATTTGAATACCTGTAACTACTTAGCACTGATTAACTGGAACACACAATTGGTTTAGTGAGCTCATTAAGCATTGAACTTCATAGACAGGTGCATCCAATCATGAGAAAAGGTATTTAACCACTTCAGCCCCGGAAGGATTTCCAGCTTTAGGACCGGAGCCCTTTTTGCGATTTGGCGCTGCATCGCTTTAACTGACAATTGCGCGGTCGTGCGGCGTTGTACCCAAACGAAATTTGCGTCCTTTTTTTCCCACAAATAGAGCTTTCTTTTGGTGGTATTTGATCACCTCTGCGTCATTTCTGATCGCCGCTATAAACAAAAGAAGAGCGACTATTTTGCAAAAAAACCCAAATTTCTTACTTTTTGCTAAAATACAAATGCAAAAAAAAAATATATAAAAAAACATTTTTTTTCACAGTTTTTGGCCGATTTATATTCTTCCTCATATTTGCGATAAAAAAAACCGCAATCAGCGTTTATTGATTGGTTTGCGCAAAAGTGGTCGCGTTTACGGATGATGAGAATTCATTTTTGGGGTTTTTCATTTTTTTTTATTTTTTACTAAAAATGGCGGCGATCTGCGATTTTTTGCGGTACTGCGATATTTCAGCGGACATGTCGGAACGTTTTGACACTTTTTTGGGACCATTGGCATTTATACAGCGATCAGTGCTATAAAAATGCACTGATTACTGTGTAAATGCCATTGGCAGTGAAGGGGTTAACCTGAAGGGGTTAACTGTGTTCCCTGGGCGTGTTCTTACTGTGGGGGGGCTTGCCTATCTGGGGAAGGGAAGTTATCACAGCCTTCACTTACAGGAAGGCTGTGATCACAGCCCTTCCCCCTCACACAGAGCGGAGGTCCGTGTTTACATACACGGACCTCCGCTCATTCGCTCCGGGGGGGCATCGCGGGTGGCCGGCGGCAATCAAAGCCGCCGCACCTGCTCCCTGGACCCCCCCGGACACAGTGGCTCTGTATCGCGCCCGCCGTCGTATGACGGCGATTTGCGTTACAGAGCCACTTTGTCGCCGTCAATTGCCGACCAGCGGTCGGCAAGTGGTTAAGGTGGCCAATTGCAAGTTGTTGTTCTCTTTGACTCTCCTCTGAAGAGTGGCAACATGGGGGCCTCAAAACAACTCTCAAATGACCTGAAAACAAAGATTGTTCTACATTATGGTTTAGGGGAAGGCTACAAAAATTTATTGCAGAGATATAAGCTGTCAGCCTCCACTGTGAGGAACATAGTGAGGAAATGGAAGACCACAGGCACAGTTCGTGTTAAGGCCAGAAGTGGCAGGCCACATAAAATATTGGAGAGGCAAAGGCGAAGGATGGTGAGAACGGTCAAAACAGCCCACAGGTCACCTCCAAAGACCTACAACATCAACTTGCTGCAGATGGTGTCACTGTGCATTGTTCAACAATTCAGCACACTTTGCACAGGGAGAAGCTGTATGGGAGAGTGATAAGAAAGAAGCCTTTTCTGCACACACGCCACAAACGGAGTCACTTGAGGTATGCAAACGCACAATTGGACAAGCCAGCTTCATTTTGGTCATAACAAGGGGCGTTATGCTTGGCGGCAAAAGAACACAGCGTTCCAAGAAAAACACTTGCTACACACAGTAAAATTTGGTGGAGGTTCCATCATGCTGTGGGGCTGTGTGGCCAGTGCCGGTACTGGGAATCTGGTTAAAGTTGAGGGTCGCATGGATTCCACTCAATATCAGCAGATTCTTGAGAATAATGTTGAGGAATCAGTCACAAAGTTGAAGTTACGCTGGGGCTGGATATTTCAATAAGTCAACGACCCACAACACTGCTCAAAATCTACTCGGGCATTTATGCAGAGGAACAAGTACAATGTTCTGGAATGGCCATCCCAGTCCCCAGACATGAATATCATTTAACATCTGTGGGATGATTTGAAGTGGGCTGTCCATGCTCGGCAACCATCCAACCTAACTGAACTGGAGATGTTTTGTAAGGAGGAATGGTCCAAAATACATTCATCCAGAATCCAGACACTCATTACAGGCTATAGGAAGTGTCTAGAGGCTGTTATTTCTGCTAAAGGAGGCTCTACTAAATATTGATGTGATTTTTCTGTTGGGGTGCCCAAATTTATGCACCCATCTAATTTCGTTTTGATGCATATTACGCATTTTCTGTTAATCCAATAAACCTCATTTCACTACTGAAATATTACTGTGTCCTTCAGTTATTTGATAGCTCAAAATGAAATTGCTGATCCAAACACACAAATATTTATAAATGAGAACAAAAGAGAACAATGGCTAACCCAAGCCTGTGGGACTTTAAATGAGCATATCATCCCGACCTCTCCACAGCATTTTTACAACTATTTTATTTTTTAGTCACATCCATGATGTAAGTATCTCTTTTGGGGGAGGGGGGGTCACCTCATTCCTGGGTCCCTTCCCCATGTCTTGTACCAGTTCTACTCATTGACCCATTTCTTTATGTATCAATAGACACCCTCCACGCATAGCTCCTGATGAGTGGTATTGACTACGAAACGATAAAACCATCGTCATGCGTTTGTACACAGTACTTTATCACTGTCCAGATTTTATTATATTTTTACTTATATCATGTAACATGCTGTGACTTTATTTTATTATTATTTTTGTTGTCCATCTTGATATTGCTAGGCCCTGTTAACCATGGTGTACATACATGAATTCATCAACTATATTTCTGTATTGCTGTATCATGTCATTGTGATTTATTTATATTGCTAAGATATCCATGAATGTATTGACCCATTATGTGCAAACATGTACTATGCTACTGTGACTTAACTAGATGTGATATGTTTTTCCATAACAAATCCATTTTATTACAATTGCTGCGTTACATGCCTCCAGGGTGCTTGCTTCATTTAAAGTCCCGAACCCCTTTCAATATTTATAAATGTATATCCGGAAAATGAATATTAAAAAATACATGATGATGGAGAATAATAAAGAAAGAGCCCGACCTGCACTTGATGGGAACACTTGAATAATACATAGTGAACTCAGAAATAAATCCTTGTTCAACCCTCCGTTGAGTGATAATAGATATGTGGACGTCTTTTTTTTATCAAAAAATCTGGTTTTATTAAGTTTGTATACAAAGAACACATAACACAGTAGTACATGGTCTCAGTTTTCCATACAACTTAGCAAAATAGTGGTATGCATAAAATGGCTTGTAACATTTATGATATGTGGATGTCTTTAAGAAATTGGTGACAGAGTACCTGGAGGCCCTAGAGGTTAACGTACAAAAAGGCTCCACCTATATTAGTAAGGATATTTGGGGCATTGAAGAAAAGAAAAATGTCATCATCTGCCCAGCCGACAAGGGCAGGGGCATTGTGGTAATGTTGAAAGATGATTACAAACAGGAAATGGATAGACTACTTAGTGACAGAAATACATATGAGATATGAGAAATGAGACATGAGAAAGAGAGATTGGTACAACTTGTCAAAAGGAAAGAAAAAAAAAATCTTAAATGAAAAAGAAGCAAAGTAACTAGTCCCCTCGGTGTGTCGCATACTTGTAATTTACTCTATCCAGAAGATACATAAGAATGTGGAAAAGCCCCCAGGTAGACCCATAGTTAATGGGATTGGTTCAGTCACCTCACGCATGGGCCAATACATAGATGGTTTCCTACATCCACTGGTGAGGCAAACACGTGCCTACCTGAAAGATACCAAACATCTATTACAAATATTGGAACAAATTACTATAACTGGACCCAGCATATTGGTGACTGCTGATGTGGGGTCACTGTACACAATTATCAAACATGAGGATGCACAACAAGTGGTTGACCAGGCCCTGGACAAAGATAATTCACTGTGCAGAAGACAAAGGAAGTTTATTAAGAAGTGTCTAGACTATTGCCTTAATCACAACTTATTTTGGTATGACAAAGAATTCTACCTACAAATTAAAGGTATTGCCATGGGGGCACATTTTGCCCCCAGTGTGGCAAATTTATTTATGGATAGCTGGGAAATGGAACAAGTTTTTGACCAGAGGCCTTCGGATTTAATTTTGTACTGTCGCTTTATAGATGATATCTTCTGCATCTGGCAAGGCGACATGAGCAGCCTACAGGAATTTCAAGACAGGTTAAATAATAACAATAAAGGAATTGAACTAAAATGACACAGTATCAGAGAGGGAATCACATTATTGGATCTAGAAATAGAGATCAGAGAAGAAAAAATTTCAACAAAGACGTTCTTTAAACCCACAGACAGGAACTGCTACAGAGAGGCAGTTGTCACCATCGGTCATGGCTGGACAACATACTAAGAGGACAATCCATGCGCCTTCGAAGAAATTGCACAGATTTAGATACATTTAAAGATCAGGCCCAGGAATTAGGGCAACGGTTCATGGACAAAGGGTATGAAGGAAATGCCATCAAGGAACAAATCCAACAGGTGGGGGAGATGGAGCGCACACCTTTAATTCAGGAAGTGGGAAGACGTGAGGAGAGGAAGGATCTCTCGGGAGCTATACTATTGAACTTTAACAAACAGGCCAAACAAGTAGAGGACATTATCAGAAAGCATTGACCTATACTACTAAAAGATAATGAAATGAAGGTATTGCTCTCTGAGAGACCCCAATTCATATACCGACGAGCCCCAAACCTGAGGGATAGACTAGTAAAGAGTGTGATGGATCTACCAAAAACACTCATTTCCACATTCCTAGAACACAACGGTTTCTATGGATGTGGAGGGTGTGCAGGATGTACTAATACTATAGGAAACCTAAGAAGGAGAAAAAAGTTTGAGGCGACTACCACAAATAAAGAATATGACATCAGAGACCTGATTACATGCAATACGGAGGGTGTGGTGTACTGTATTCAGTGTCCGTGCAAAATGCAATACATCGGAAGAACCAAACGGAAGTTAGCGCAAAGGATTCAAGAATATGTATACAATATAAAGACCGGTTTTAAGAACCATTATCTATCCAGACATTTTAGAGACTTTCATAATAGGAGCACCTTTGGAATGAGTCTTTGAGGAATAGAGGCTTATAATAGCCACTGGAGGGGGTTAGACAGGGTCAATCACTAAGCCAGAGAGAATCTTAGTGGATTTTTGAGGTCCAATCTCTCAGGCCTAGGGGCTTGAATGTGGACTTTGATTTTAATTGTTTTATAGCAGACAGGTAGTAGGTCCACATGAATGGATAAGCCCACCACCTTGGGTAACACCATTTGGCCCAGTAGTATTGTGGAGTTGCCTATTTATGGAGTTCAGTTATTTGCATTAGAATTCAATATTAGGGTACTAGGGTCATTTATTTGCTTGTCATACCTATATGTAACCACCGGAGGACAGTGGTTGCATTGTGGTAAGGTAGTTAATGCTAATCGGCTACTATATTCACGGCTATAGACATATATGGATGTTCCCTCCAGGTTTTAATACCAAGAGAGGGGCCTGAGTTTTTGTTAATGTTGATTTTTATTTATTATTTTATTTGCCATTATATTTATATCCTATTCATACGTACCTATAAGAAAATGGTGAGAGTGACTATGACAAAATGGTGACCCTTATCGTTATCGTACTATTATCAGCCACATAGAATGCATAGACATATCAGCCTGGTGTCTCAAATGACACATATCTATATCTTTATATAACTTTGTAACATCACTTGTTGTGCACCGATGTCATATTAGCTATTCTGGTGTCTTAGACCACGACAAAATGGTGCCCGCGACTCCGGTAAAATGGCAGCTGGTCTCAGACTATATAAAAGGTACCAATCGTCATTAGTCACATACCCCTTGATAAAGTCACGTGAATGGTGAGGAAACGCGCGTCGGGGAGGAGACTATGATGTCACGACGCACTTCGGAACACCGCTCTGTCTAGTGAGGAAGCTAGTAGCCGAGTATCCAGGAGACTTCAGGGATGTTGTTTTACTGCTGACACATGCATTGCCGAGTACCTGAGGTAGTACACCCCCAAATGTGAGTGTTTTTAATCTGTTTTAATAAATATCAACTGCTTTTAAGGCCTCATACACACGGGCGTTTTGGACGCCGGCGTTTGTAGGCGTTTTATGCAGCTCTCCATGTTATTCAATGGCCCTCTAAAAACGCAGACGTTTGTGAGCAGTAGAGGGCATCGGCGTTAGTGAGCTGTAGCTAGAACGCGGGACCAGTGCGTTCTGAAGCTGCAGCGTCATGACGTTTTTGACGCCGAGGCAGCAAAACGCTCAATAACGTTGCTTAACGTTGTATACACAGCGTTAAGCCTCGTCAGGCATTCTATTCAAAATCAACGGTTCCCTATGGGAGCCCATTGATTTGAATAGAAGCCGCACCAGAAGTCGGATCACGGTGATCCGACTTGCGGCGCGACTTGTGTGCTAGGTGTCTTAAAGGGGAACGCCCGCAAAAAATTTGCGTGGGGTCCCCCCCCCAGAGCATACCAGGCTGTTCGATCTGGCAGGGATTTTAAGAGGCGCCCCCATGCCGAAAAAAAAACGGCATAGGGTCCCCCCCAAAATCCATACCAGACCCTTATCCGAGCACGCAGCCTGGCAGGCCAGGAAAGGGGGTGGGGACGAGCAAGCGCCCCCCCTCCTGGACCGTACCAGGCCGCATGCCCATCAACAATGGGAGTATGGGTGCTTTGGGGCAGGGGGGGCACTGCGCCCCCCACCCCAAAGCACCTTGTCCCCATGTTGATGGGGACAAGAGCCTCTTCCCGACAACCCTGGCCGTTGGTTGTCGGGGTCTGTGGGCGGGGGCTTATCGGAATCTGGAAGCCCCCTTTAACAAGGGGGCCCCCAGATGCCGGGCCCCCCACCCTATGTAAATGAGTATGGGGTACATCGTACCCCTACCCATTTACCTGGGGGAAAAAAGTGTACAAAAAAAACCACTACATAGCTTTTTAAAATATTTTTATTAAATCCGCTCCGGCGTCTTCTCCCCTCTCTTCTTTCTTCGGCTCTTTTGCGGGGTCTTCTGTCTTCTGAGGGGTCTTCTGCGGGTCTTCTGCGGGTGTCTTCAGCTCTTTTGCTCTTTTGCTGCTGTCTCCCGGCTAGCTTCTCCCACCGCTGCTTCTTCTTCTTCTTTCTTCCCCTTCTTCTGGAGATGTTGACTCGTCGCTCTCTTCCTCTCGAATGCCGGGTCCGTGCTGCGCGGTTGCCTTATATTGGCATGGGGCGGGGCCACACGATGACGTCATCATCAGCCCCACCCTCATGATGTCACATCCTGGGGCGGGTCTGTGATGTGAAGCCCCGCCCCAGGATGTGACATCATGAGGGTGGGGCTGATGATGATGTCATCGTGTGGCCCCGCCCCATGCCAATATAAGGCAACCGCGCAGCACGGACCCGGCATTCGAGTGGAAGAGAGCGACGAGTCAACATCTCCAGAAGAAGGGGAAGAAAGAAGAAGAAGAAGAAGCAGCGGCGGGAGAAGCTAGCCGGGGAGACAGCAGCAAAAGAGCTAAAGAGCTGAAGACCTGCCCTGCCCCAAAGCACCCATACTCCCCATGTTGAGGGCATGCGGCCTGGTACGGTCCAGGAGGGGGGGCCGCTTGCTCGTCCCCACCCCCTTTCCTGGCCTGCCAGGCTGCGTGCTCGGATAAGGGTCTGGTATGGATTTTGGGGGGGACCCTACGCTGTTTTTTTTTCGGCGTGGGGGCTCCTCTTAAAATCCCTGCCAGATCGAAGAGCCTGGTATGCTCTGGGGGGGGGGACCCCACGCAAATTTTTTGTGGGGGTTCCCCTTTAAGACACCTAGCACGTAAGTCGGATCACCGTGATCCGACTTCTGGTGCGGCTTCTATTCAAATCAATGGGCTCCCATAGGGAACCATTGATTTTGAATAGAGGCAGAAAACGCAGCAAAAAGCTGGCGTGAAAAAACGTCCATTGACGTCAATGCAAAACGGCAAGCAAAACGTCAGTTTTTTTCCCTGATGTCAGGCCCGGCGTTTTGCTTATATTTCTGCAAACGCCCGTGTGTATGAGGCCTAAGGATTCAGCACTATGTAGCTTCTTTTGTTTTACACATATCACTGCCATTGATCTACGTGTGGAGTCTTACCTGCCCTTTGCTTAAGGAGGATGTTGCCCCACTGGGGAAAGTGCGACTTGGCCCATCAGGGGTCGCACATAGAAATGAGCGCATAGAGTAACCGGTGGTGGCGTGTGATCCCACTGTGAAGCACTATAGTGTATGGAACCCGCTCACTCTGGATATCAGCATCTTGAACTGAGCACGTTTGCACAATTTTGCCTTATTGCACAAATTGTTTTATGGACTATTACACCACTATTAGTGGTATAAGTGTTGCATTTAAGGACACTGTGTTATGAAATTTACTTATGAATGTGTTATTTGTAAGATTTATGCACTTAGCCACCTGCACTTTTGCACTTTGGTCACAGGGTCGCACTATACGGAAAAAAATTATTTGTATTTAGGCTTGCGCCGCACCAACTTTGTTTGAATTTTTACTGTAGTATTTGGGATACTATTCAGGTGTCAAGCAGCGTCTAGAGTTTGTTTCTTTCAGATTGTAATAGTGTGGTATTTTACAATAGTATTTATGCACAGATCCCCCTCTCCCTGCACTGCCCCCCTGGACAAGTCCGGATAAGACAGAGCCTTTGGAGTCAGGCTGCACGTGCTCAGTTCGGTGTATATTGCTAGAGAGGTTTTTTTTTCTCTAGGGAGAGTGCATGTGATCAGCACAGGGCCAATCAGGACTCATAGGACAGCTCAGTGGAGTATGAAAATGTCTCCTAAAAGCTTCACCAGGAACTGATAGAAGTCACAAGACTGCTATATACTGCTGATGAGAAAAGGAATTAGCAGTTTATATTTACTAAAATAATTGCATTTCCATGCTCTGCGTACTGTGGGAGAGCAGATATAATGAATGCAGTATCCTGGGTTTAGTAACACTTTAATGACTAAACTTCACCAACTACTATTATACTGTTCAGTGAGGCTGGCCACTGGGGCAGTCTCATTGGACCCTGGAATGGCAGTTGGCAGGGCTTACAAAAGTCAGGAAATGAAGCCCTGAGTAACAAAGTAAAGCTAAATCAGAGAGGTAGGTGTACAGAAAAGGATTTTCTCATGAATGAAAGTAATAGAAAAGCTTTTTAAAAATGAGGTAATACAGACATAAAAATATTTTTTGTAAGAAATGACAGTGCGAACCACCCAAATGACTGAATTAAAAAGCATGTAAACCCAATACTTCATATTCCTGTTGTGTGTCTGCTGCACCATGTACTTATATGAAAAAGTATCATGTTCTCTTTGTATTGCTTCCTTTGTGTGAAATCCCTGGTGTTCCTGCCAGTCCCTCTGCTTCTCTATCAAAAATTGACCACACTAAGCAGGAGAGTGTGGTCAATTCTCTAGCTGTGCTGGGAGCTCAGTGTGCTCTCCTCCAATGATCAGACTTGTTCTGACATACCCCCCTGCACAGCCTTTCACTGGGAAGATCAGTGTACAGCTGCTTCTCCTCCCCCCAACTCTCATGCAGCTGAGAACAGAGGGGATGAGGTCACTTATAAAAAGGGAAAAAAGTTATTTACAGTGTTTTTTATAGCTATATACAAATGTTTTGCCTTTCAATTCGATTTTAAATTGAATGCGTTGTTTTACAAGGTGAGAGTTTACAATCACTTTAAACATCCACGAGCAGTTGTGGAACATTTTGTTGCGTAAGTTAAATTT
>BLSH010485087.1:104409-117439 GCA_018402905.1 Glandirana rugosa | reverse complement strand
ACAAGAAGAAGACCAGACACACTACACAGGTTTTTAAAGTATTTTATAAAATCAGCTCAGGCGTCTTCTCCCTCCTTTGGCATCTTCTTTCTTCTGCTCTTTTGCGGGGTCTCCTTTCTTCTAAGGGGGCTTGTTTCTTCTGCTCTTTTGACAGGTCTTCTGTCTTCTCACTCTTTTGCCTTGTCTTTTCTGCTGTCTTCTCCCTCTGCTCTTCTTCCGGTGTTGACACAACACAATTTCCCGCACTAATGCTGGCTCCACGCTGTGCATTGACCTATATTGGCATGCGGCGGGGCCACCTGTTGACGCCATCTGGAGGCCACACCCCCTTAGGACGTTTGCGCTCAAGGCATGATGGGGCGGTAACGTCATAAGGGGGCCTCCATGTGGTGTCAGTGGGTGGCCCCACCCCATGCCAATATAGGGAAATGCACAGTGCAGCATTAGTGCGGGAGATCGTGTCGAGTCAACATCGGAAGAAGAACAGAGGGAGAAGACAGCAGAGAAGACCCGGCAAAAGAGCGAGAAGACAGAAGACCCAGCAAAAGAGCAGCAGAAAGAAGACGCCGGAGGAGGGAGAAGACGCTGGAGCCGATTTATTAAAATACTTTAAAAACCTGTGTAGTGTGTCTGTTTTTTTTACACTTTTTTTTTTAGGTGAATCGGTAGGGGTACAATGTACCCCATACTCATTCACATAGGGTGTGGGGCCAGGATCTGGGAGCCCCCTTGTTAAAGCCCCCACCTGCAGACCCCAACAACCACCGGACAGGTTTGACGGGAAGAGGCCCTTGTCCTCATCAACATGGGGAAAAGGTGCTTTGGGGTGGGGAGCCCAGGGCCCCCCCATGTTGAGTGCACGTGGCATGGTATGGTCCAGGAGGGTGGGCGCTTGCTCGTCCCCCCCCCCCCTGCCTTTCCTGACCTGTCAGGCTGCATGCTCGGATAAGGGTATAGTATCTCTTGGGAGGGAACCTCACACTATTTTTTTTTTTTCATTTTTGCGGGGGGTTCCCCTTCAAGATCCTCAGCACACAAGTCGCACCGCAAGTTGGATCATCATGATCCGACTTCTGGTGCGCATTCTATTCAGATCCCTTTAGGGAACTATTGATTTTGAATAGAGACAGAGAAACGTGGCTAAAAGCTAGCGCGTAGAAATGTGCATTGACGTCAATGCAAAGCTCTGATAAAATTGCATTTTTTTCCTGGCGTCTGTACTAGCTTTACAGCTTTCATAACGCCCGTGTGTATGAGGCCTAAATAGCTATCACAATATATGGACAGAGAATCAAATGACAATTTACCTTAACTAATAATATTTTGTTATATCATTTACCAAACAGCATTGCATTACACATTGTCAAATCAAATATTACATACAAAGTCGTAGATGTGTGTAAAGTGTTTCCTGTAGTGTGTGCTCAGGAATTTTGTGGCAGTTACTAAGTTGAAATCAAGTAAGGATATACAGTTGCAAAATATTACCAAATCACTGAACATTCGGTACAGATTTTCATTAAGATGACATTTAAAAAAAACGTGTTATATACAGTGCCTTGAAAAAGTATTAATACCGTTTGACATTTTCCACATTTTGTCATGTCTAAAAACGTAAATGTATTTTATTGGGATTATATGTGATAGACCAACACAAAGTGGCACAAAATTGTGAAGTGGAAGGAAAATGATAAATGGTTTTCAATTTTTTTTACAAATAAATATGTGAAAAGTGTGGCGTGCATTTGTATTCCGCCAATACTTTGTAGAACCACCTTTCTCTGAAATTACAGCTGAAAGTCTTTTTGGAGATGTCTCTACCAGCTTTGCACATTTAGAGAGTGAGATTTTTGCCCATCCTTTGCAAAATAGCTCAAGCTCTGTCAGATTGGATGGAGAGCGTCTGTGAACAGCAATTTTCAAGACTTGACACAGATTCTCAATTGGAGTTAGGTCTGGTCTTTGACTGGGCCATTCTCACACATGAATATGCTTTGATCTAGAAAAAAGGACTAAGTGCATAAAATGTACATTAAACCCCCCATGGGCTTACAAGGCAGAATAGTATATATAATAAAAGTGTGTATTTATTTTACATCAACATCATAAAAACATTAAACACTGCAAAAAGAAGAAAAAAAATAAAATATATATATTTTTTCTTTTTGCACTGTTTAATGTTTTTATGATGTTGATGTAAAATAATAAATATATGGTTTTATTATATATACTATTCTGCCTTGTAAGTCCATGGGGTGGGGGGGGGGGGGGTTTACTGTGCATTTTATGCACTTAGTCCTTTTTTTCATTTATATATATGGTGGACATTGGCAGATTAATTGTAGTACACGCCACCTTCCTTAAAAGTTTAGTTTCTATGCTTTGATCTAAACCATTCCATTGTAGCTCTGGCTGTATGTTTAGGATCCTTGTTCTGCTGGAAGGGGAACCTCCACCTCAGTCTCAAGTCTTTTGTAGACTCGAACAGGTTTTCTTTTAAGATTGCCTTGTATTTGGTTCATCCATCTTCCCATCAACTCAGCCCAGCTTCCCTGTCCCTGCTGAAGATAAGCATCCCTACAACATGACGCTGCCACCACCATGTTTCACGATGGGGACGGTGTGTTCAGGGTGATGTGCAGTGTTCGTTTTCCGACAACACATAACGTTTTTCTTTTAGGCCAAAAAGTTCAATTTTGGTCTCATCTGACCAGATCACCTTCTTCCACATGTTTGCCGTATCCCCCACATGGCTTCTCGCAAACTACAAATGGGACTTCTTATGGCTTTCTTTCAACAATGGCATTGTTTCTTTCAACAAAGGCCAGATTTGTGGAGTGCACAACTAATAGTTGTCCTGTGGACAGATTCTCCCACCTGAGCTGTGGATCTCTGCAGCTCCTCCAGAGTTTCCATGGGCCTCTTGGCTGCTTCTTTGATTAATGCTCTCCTTGTCCAGCCTTTCAGTTTAGGTGGACGGCCATGTCTTGGTAGGTTTGCAGTTGTTTCATACTCTTTCCATTTTCGGATGATGGATTAAACAGTGCTCCTTGAGATGTTCAAAGCTTGGGATATTTTTTTATAACCTAACCCTGCTTTAACCACTTCCCGCCCAGCCTATAGACAAATGACAGCCAGGCGGGGGATCCATTATCCTGACCGGGCGTCCATTGACGTCCTGCCAGATAACCCGCAATCGCACGCCCGCGGGGGCGCGCATTGCAGCGATCAGTGGTGCAGTGTGTCAGTCTGACCCAGCGCATTACCCATCGAGGTAAAAAGCTTCAATTGGAAGCTCTTTACCACATGATCAGCTGTGAACAAAAGGAAGAGCCGTTTATCGGCTTTTCCTCTACTTGAGTCTGCAGACGTGAGTAGAGGAGAGCCGATCGGCGGCTCTCTTGACAGGGGGGTCTGCGCTGATTGTTTATCAGCGCAGCCCCCTAGGATCACCACCTAGGACCACCAGGAAGTGGATCAGGGAGCCCACCCTAGACCACCAGGTAAGGGACACAATGCCCAACATGGATGGCATTCAGTGCCTATTTCAGATGCCACCCAGGACCACCAGGGAATGCACACCTTACACTGCTGTCTATCAGTGCCCACCAGTGCCACCTACCAGTGCCCATCAGTGCCACCTATCAGTGCCCAGTGCCACCTATCAGTGCCCATCAGTGCCGCTTATCAGTGCCCGTCAGTGCTGCATATTAGTGCCACCTATCAGTGCCCGTCAGTGCTGCTTATCAGTGATGCCTATCAGCGCCCATCAGTGCTGCATATAAGTGCCTCATCATCAGTGCCCGTCAGTGCCACCTCATCAGTGCCGCTTCATCAGTGCCAATCAGTACTGCCTCATCAGTGCCCGTCAGTGCAGCCTCATCAGTGCCCATCAGTACTTATTTACAAAGTTTTGTGACAGAAACAGAGAAAAACTTTTTTTTTCAAAAATGTCAGTTTTTTTTAGTTTTAGTGCAAAAAATAAAAACCCCAGAGGTGATCAAATACCACCAAAAGAAAGCTCTATTTGTGGAAACAAAATTATAAAAATTTTGTATGGGTACAGAGTTGCATAACCATGCAATTTTCATTCAAAATGCAACAGCGCTGAAAGATGAAAATTGGTCTGGGCAGGAAGGGGGTAAGTGCCTTGTACTGAAGTGGTTAAATTTCTCCACAACTTTTTCCCTGGCCTGTCTGGTGTGTTCCTTGGCCTTCATGATGCTGTTTGTTCACTAAAGTTCTCTAAAAAACCTCTGAGGGCTTCAAAGAACAGCTGTATTTACTGAGATTAAATTACACACACGTGGACCCTATTTACAAATGAGGTGACTTCTGAAGTCAATTGGTTCAACTAGATTTTAGTTAGAGGTATCAGAGTAAAGAGGGCTGAATATAAATGCATGCCACACTTTTCACATATTTATTTGTAAAAAATTTGGAAAACCATTTATCATTTTCCTTCTACTTCACAATGATGTGGCACTTTGTGTTGGTCTATCACATAAAATGCCAATAAAATAAATTACGTTTTTGGTTGTAACATGACAAAATGTGGAACATTTCAAGGGGTATTCATTTTTCAAGGCACAAGTCAGCAAAAAAATAAAAAAAAAACAGCTCCCAAGTAATAGCAAAAGCAGAAGCTTCTGTTGGTTACATCTGCAATCTTATTTTCACCACTAGTAGTTTTCTGATCCTCATTTTCCTACATTTTGTGTTATATAATAAAATATAAACTTGCCCTTTTCTTTTCTTTACAGTTAGATAATGAGGTGCATGAATTATTGCTGTAATGCTCTGTATAGTACATGTTTTGTTTATCAGAGGTAATGTTTTTTTCTCTGGGGAAAATTTAATTTAAAAACCAATAACTCTAAAACTCATTTATGATGCCAAGCGCTGTCTCCATAGATTTATAGTGTAGATAAAGCTTTAGGAGTATACCTCTAAAACACAAGTTTTGGTCTTATTAAATTAAACAGAATCTCTCCATCGGGTACATATTTAACAGTACACAAAATAAACTATTCACAAATAACATAAGAGCAATCTGCATGTCCAACTTACACATACAGGAATATCTTCACTCAATAAGAATTAAAGTATAACTAAAGGCAAAACTTTTTTTTTTAGTTTTGGACAGAGTGGAGAGGGATTAGAGCCCCTGTCAATTTTTATTGCTGTCTGTGCCCCTGTTAAGGAGATTCACCCTCTCTATGTGTCCTGTTTACCATTATCATTGAATGTGAAAGTAAAAAGAAAATCCCAAATTTTGGGTTATCCCCACAAAAGTAATAGATGGGAAATCTTCCAATGGATACACTAGTTCTGGTGAGCTGGGGGTCCCCAAGAAATCCCTTTAATTTGCAGGGATTTCCTCTCACTTCCTGTTTGGCTATGGAACAGGAAGTAAAGGGAAAGCTCCGCAATGGGACAGAGATGGCGAAAAAAATCTGACAGGGGGTTTTAACCATCCCTTACTGTATTCAAAATGAAAAAAAAAGTTTTGCCCATAGTTCCACTTTAAGGTATAAAAACTATACATGAGACTCCAACAGAAGGCTGCACAACCTCTCCAAACTGCAAACATTAATAAACCATTAAATAAATAAGACAACATACAAATGTAAATGTGGTATAAAAATGGCTGTGGCGCCTTTATTGGTCTTAATAGATAAATATATAAACTTTATTAAACTTCGAACGAATAATATAATAATAATACATTTTAAAAACACATATCGCTCAGTCATAGGATTTAAGTGAAAACGAATCAAGAATTAATTGTACAAGAGCGATCTTATGCCCTTTTTTTCCATTCAAATGGACTGCCCACTCAATTCAATATCTGGGAACGAAAATTCCTGCGAACCTAAATTAAATTTTTCCCCTCAACTACCAGCCTTTCCTGTCAACGCTAACCGCTCTCTGGCCCTTTCTAGGTTTGGCTGTTGTAACGTACTTAAAATAAACGCGATGCCCAGACTCTTGTACTTATCGCAGGCACTGCCAGTATCAATACCTCAGACCTTTTTTCACGTGTTATGTTCGGTATTTATCAAATTCATTTGGCGAGGCCAGCATCCACGCCTTGGTAGAACGTTACAGTTACGACCTAAGCTTAAGGGCGGAGTGGGTTTCCTGGACCTGGTCCTGTATTATACTGCGGCGCATATGACCAGGGTTGTGGACTGGTGCCAACACGGTGTCCTGAAACTCTGGGTATCGCTGGAACAAGAGGCAGCCCAGACTCCGTTTCCTGGCCTATCCTGGGGAGGGACAATCCACATTACCCATTTAACCACTCATCCATCCGTTGATTGGCCCCACTTTACTGGAACTGGACAGGTTTTTCCGACTACCTTCACAAAGCATTTTCTGTTCCCCAATGACTCAGATTGTAGGGCCAGGGTTTATACCCGGTCTCATCGATCCAACTTTTCTTTCGCAAAGCTCACAGGGACTTCTGAGGACCTCCCAGCTCTTGCGATCGTCCATTTGGATATCTACAGAGACTTTGCTCTCTGGACGGGCCCCTCTTAAACTGGATCACTGGAGGACTATTCAGTTGTCGCACTTTCTGGGATTGTTATCTGAACCGGCCCTTTTTGCACGTAGGCTTCACTCTTTCAAGGAGCTTTGTCTGGGACAGGGCCCGATCTGGAGTTCCTTATCAACCCCTTATAAATCTTTGTTGGATCTCCATGCCACTGAGCACCCTCCATTCTTAGCAAAATGGGAGAGCGACTTGCAAGTTACCTTTACTGAGCCCCAAAAGAAAGCATACTTTTTTTGCGCAGCAATACTCCCCATCCAGTAAATATCAGGAGACCACGTATAAGAATTATGACACGTTGGTATAGAACCCCATCAGTTCTGGCAAAGATATTCCCTCTTGAGATGGATCGCTGTTTGCATTGTGACTTCCATTCGGGTACCCTCCTACATATTTTTTGGGAGTGTCCTATGCTTGCCACTTTCTGACAACCAGTGCTTAAGCTCACACATAAATTCACAGACATTTCTTCACAAGATAACCCAGCTGTGGTCCTGCTTAATCTTACCCCCATTGTCAAGGAAACGTTACCACAAATCTCTTCTCAAACATCTCCTTAATGCTGCATGGACTTGTATTCCACCTCTATGGAATCAACAGTCTGCCCCAACGGTGGCCCAGTGGCTCGCAGGAGTAAAGGACATAAAGCAAATGGAAGATCTGACCTCGGCTTTGCGGGATAAGTCAGAGGAACATAAGTTCTCTGATGAATTCTTCCAATATACCTAATTAAGATCCAAAATCGGTGGTTCCCACTGCTTGACTGATGCTGTTGATAACTGTTCCTGGGAGGTAACCCTTCCAGCCCCCTACCACCCTCCCTAGCTTTCCTTTAACCCCCCCCTTTTTTTTCTCTTACATCTCCCTCTCCCCTTCACTCTTTTTTCTTCTGCTTCCTTTTTGTTTCTTATATTGCCCCCTCAAACAAGCTTGCCTTTAGTACAACCTGCTTGAAAGGTTTTATACATGTAGGTACGAATGTTTTGCACCTCTTATTGCATTTAATGCTTGTTTCGACCTTTCGCAATACAGTACAAAGTTTTGGTTGTACTTCATCAGATTGATACTGATTGATTGTTCTGAGAAATTGTTTTTTCATTGTACCTGTGACATATCTTTAAATAAAAAAAAAAAAGAAAGAAAGGAAGAAAGAATAAATCAAAAGTCCCCCGTTGATCCAAGGGTGACATACCACATAAGATGCCTGTGATGAGGGGGGAGGGCAGGGGTGGGAAGCTCGCTGATACAATTCCTGCCACTTTATAGGCAGACCCCCCAGGCACTATATTTAAAGGAATATTTCATTTTTATTGTTGCACGTTAAGCATCATTAAAATCATTGCACCTGAAAAAAGAATTTGCATTGAAAAAAAAAATTTGCATTGATACATTGGTACGTCCCCCAGGGCAGTACCTGGACCCCCATACCCCTTTTATGGCCAATTACTTGCATATAAGCCTTCAAAATGGGCACTTTTGATTTTTCCTCTTTTGGGTCTCCCATAGACTTCAATGGGGTTCGCCGTTCGGGTTAGAACTTTTCTCCTGTTTGGGAGTTCTGCTGCGAACCGAACAGGGGGGGCGTTCGGCCCATCTCTACCCTTCACCATCAGAGTCCACCCTTTGCCATCAGAGTTCCCCCTTTACCATCAGAGTCCCCCCTTTACCATCAAAGCCCCCCCTTTACCATCAGAGCCCCCCTGTAATATCAGAGCCCCCCTGTAACATTAGAGATCAACTTACAGAAAGAGCCCTTTGGTTGTGCTGGAACTCTACATGGGGAAGAAGAGGAAGGGAGAGATTGTTGGGTAGAAAGTGTAGCTGCTGCGGGAGTACAGAAATCACATATCTGTCAGATGAGAAGCAATATGGTTGGCACAGTGTCTAGTTTCGGTGAGTTCCCCGTACAGTGCTGGATTCCAAGGCTGAGGGAGGAGAGGAGGTGGAGTTATGGAGGAGGAGACCAAAACACTGCGGGTGAGTGAGGAGAGGAACGGGGAAATGGAGGGGGGAATAGAGTGCATGTCCGGGACGTGGAGCTCTGGGGTATGTCCACTCAGGTGCATTTTATGGCCCCCTCCCTAGCCTGGCACCCTAAGTCTGCTACTTGTGCTGCCTTATGGTGGCGCCAGCTCGACGAAGGCTACATTATTTCTGATGACATAGACCCTCTGACTGCCATGCGGTCTCTCTAAGCACAAGAACTTGAACTGGCTCTCTCCCTCCCTCCAGGCCCGACCCACACCCTGTATATATATCAACCGTGAAGGGAGGCAGGAACCAAAAAGCCCAGGAAACTGATGCACGACATTTAACTCTTCCCTGGTCTGGGCATCTTAAGCTTACTGGCTGTAAAAGTACATACCCCTTGTATATACCTGCCTACAAACAGGACAGCAGACCTGTTTTTCTCACAGTACAAGTTTTCTTTAACTTATTCCTGCCATGAACATAAGGGTTACGTCAGAACAAAACTAATTGCGGCTGGCTGGCTTAGTAATCCCTACGTTGACTCCAGTTTGAGAGACTGTAAGTTTAAGGTTGCTTCGTAGACTAAAAATGTACAAGCATCTGGTGTGTGAATATGAATGAATGTGATTGACTGCTAACAAGCCACTGATCATATGCAATAATAATATTTACACCACTCCCCATGCTACTGCAGCCGCTTGTTGGAAAACTAAATAAAATCCCAGTGGTCAATGAGCAGCTGCAACAGCGCAGGGTATCACATGTGATCACATTCATTCGTAAAGTCTTATAAGCTTTCCTTGCTGCCGATGCATTGCTTACATATTTTTTCAGGATGGAGAGCACAGATATTGGAAAATATTAAGCTTGTTTATAAATGATATTGAGGTTGGTATAAATAGTTCAATCTTGGTGTTTGCGATCATATAAAGCTAATCAGGGTAATAACTTCATAACATGATATTGCAGCTTTACAAAAAGCCCTTGATAAAATAGGATGGGCAACTACCTGACAAATGAGGTTTAATATTGAGAAATGTAAAGTAATACACTTGGGAGCTAAAATATGAACTGCAAGTTACTTGCTAGAGGGAGAATCTCTGAGAGAATCCAGGATAGAGAAGGATCTGGTGGTCCTAGCAGATGACAATAGCATGTAATGCCAAGCATTGTGGGCAGCAATTCTTCCATGGGGGGTGTTTCCAGGGGAGGAACTTTTTGCTGGGGGAGAAGTGATTTTTGCTGTGGGAGGATCTGGAGCTAAGGGGGTAATTCTGTTGTGGGTTTTTTGGAGAGGAACTCTTTGCCAGGGGTGTGTGATTCTGCTATAGGGGGTGTTTTATGAAGAGGAACGTTTTGCTAGAGGAGGGGTAATTTCTGAAGTGGGGGGGGGGGGTCTGGTGAGGAGAAGACCTTTGCTGGGGGGAGTCTTGTGGGAAAGATTGGGAGGGGGAATGATTCTCCTTTTGGGAAAATATTGTGTGGAGGAACCTTTTTCTAGGGGAGAGGTGATTTCTTCTGTGGGGGGCATCTGCTGGGGAGGAGATATTTGATAGGTGATTCTGCTTTAGGGGATCCTTGTAGCAAGGAGCTATTTGCTTGGGGGTGATTATCCTGTGGGGGTTCCTGTGGCAAAAAAAGTATTTCGAGCGATAATTCTGCTATGAGCTTTTTGCTTGGGGGGTGATTCTGCTGTGCGGAGGGGGGGGGGCTCTTTGCTGTGGGGTGATTCTTCTACCACCACAGGGATCTGTGCACATAGAGTGGGGGGAATTTGATGGGAAAGAGATATTTGCTAGAAGGGATGATTCTGTTTAGAATGGGGGGTTCTTGTGTCACAGAGCTCTTTGCTGGGCTGTGATTTGAGAAGCTCTTTTCTGGGGGTAATTTCTGCTGTGAGGATGATCTTGTGAAGAGGTGCTCTTCCTTGGGGTTAATATCTACTGTGGGAGGAGGGGGTCTTCTGAAGAGGGCTTTTAGCGGCTGGGTGCCGAGTGCAAATTAACCATTTAGGATATAATGAATAATGTGATCCTCATAAAAACATATAACACAATATCCTCAACTTTCCAGTGCATAACATGATTAATTAATTCCATCCATGTGAAAGTGCAACATCACACAATATAGATATTTGTGTTGTCTTCTTCACACCACCTTTTCGCATATAGTGCCAGCTCGTAAATCCAATGCACAAAGAAAAAAAATGACTCTCATCTTTGGCAATAGTCTTCAACTAACATACATTAATGGGGTCAGTAGCGCTTGTTTCCCCTCCAGGGGATGCAACAGGTGCACGGATGCAAACCTTTAATTTCTTTGCTTCAGCATAGGAAGAGGGAATTGTTTGTGGAGCAGAGTTGGTGTAAAACAAATAAAAAATGACATAGAGGTATCATCCCGATATATATAATAAGAGAGAAGTAGTGAACATTTTGGGACTTTACACCTCAATGTACACTCAATTTAGAATGAGTTAACCAACAATAGAAACATCATTTTTCTCTAAAAAGTCATCATTTTACTTCACATAATTGAAAAACAATGCCGACATAGCTGTATAAAAGTACATTACAACAATAGGTGCACTAATCCTTAGGATGGGTCAATGCGTTTCACTTAAAGTATAAGGAAGTTTTGGCTGATGTTTTTCTTTTCAGCCAGTAATAATAGTCCTGACTCGATCAGTGGAATTAGCAGCCACAACCAATCTAAAAGCTATAGGAAAGTTTACTCTTAATGAAAAACAAACTTAAGCCCTCAATTTCTGTCACGTACCTGATCGGAGACTGAAATGACGAGGTTGGCCTCTCTTTTATCTCCAGCCCAGGTCCGGCTGAGAATGGAACAAAGGCTACCAAAGGTACCGTGATACCTCGGTTCACGAACACTTCTGTTCATGAACAACTCGGTTCACGAATAGAAGAGTTAGCAAAATTTGCTTTGGTACACAAACTCCGCTTTGGTTCATGAACAAGAGCCTCGGCCATCCTCCCTGCTCTGACATGTGGTTGTGATTTCCTGTAGGTGAGATTGTGGTCACAGAGAACACTGAAAGTGTACTGTGAAGTACAAGTATTGAGAAGCTTTTTGGTGTGTTTTTTAACACATACTGTACAGTACTGTACTGGACATCCCTGTGCACACTTGCTGTAAAGCTTTTTTGTGTGCTTTTTATCACATATTGTACTGTACCAAACAACCAGTATGGCTCCAAAGAAAATTCAGAGCAAGCATGAAGGTGATAAGAATGTGCATAGCGGTAATGAAGGTGACAAGAATGTGTAGAGTGGTAATGCAGGTGACAAGAATGTGCAGAGCAGTAATGAAGGTGACAAGAAAGTGTAGACCTGTAATTAAGGTGACAAGAATGGGCAGAGGGGTAATGCAGGTGACATGGAATTGCAGAGCGGTAATGAAGGTGACAAGAATGTGCAGAGCGGAAATCCAGGTGACAAGAATGTGCAGAGCGGTAATGAAGGTGACAAGAATGTGCAGAGCAAGGATGGTGGTAAAAAGAAAGTGCAGAGTGATAATGAAGGTGACAAGACTGTGCAGAGCAGGAATTGTAAGAATAAGGTTTTGAAGAAAATAACCATTGAGCTGAAGAAGAAAATTGTAGAAAAGCATGATAGTAGTATTCGTGTGACTGATCTGGCCTTGGAGTACACGACGGCGAAGTCCTCAATCTTGAATATTTTGAAGAAGAAAGCTGCCATCAAAGGAGCTGATGTGGCAAAAGGAGTAGCGATGTTAATCAAGCAGAGGACGCAAGTGCTGGAAGAGGTGGAAAAACTTTTGTTAGTGTGGTTGAATGAGAAACAGCTGACAGGTGAAAGTGTTAGTGAAGCTATGATCCGTGAAAAAGCCAGGAAATTGCACAGTGATTTACTGCAAAAAAACCCTCTACAAGTGCAGCAAGTGAAGAATTTAAAACCAGTAGAGGGTGGTTTGAAAAATTCCGCATCCACAGTGTGACAAGACATGGTGAGTCTTCCAGTTCTGAAAAGGCCGCTGCAGAAGCCTACAAGAAAGAATTTGCGGAATACATGAAGACAGAAGGATACATTGCTCAACAAGTGTTCAACTGTGATGAAACAGGGCTCTTCAGGAAAAAGATGCCGAACAGAACCTATATCACGTAGGAGGACACTGCACAAGTGTAAGACAAGGGACTTAAGAGCTCCCTTACCATGTGGTCATTACCGAAGTAGAAGTCTAGCCACGAACGCAAGCGTGTGTCGTTTTCCCAGTTAGCCAGGAAGTACCCGAACACGGGGTCGTCACAGGAGGATGCACTATATCCAAGACAAGCCGTAGAAAAAGGACTTCTCGGGACAAAGTAGTGTCAACTTGTGAACAACTCGTTACATAGGAAGACAGAAGTACATAAGGCGTTTAAGAAAGAACATCCGAAGACGTCGCCGGAAAAGTCTTGACCTTCTGAGTGGTACAGAACAGTGTGACACCTACGCCTTAAAAAGTTTGGTGGGAGATGAC
>BLSH010485087.1:87720-101088 GCA_018402905.1 Glandirana rugosa | reverse complement strand
TATCGAGGGCAGCAGCAGGCAGGTAGAGAGGTATAGAATCATATGGCAAAGACGGGGTCATGAACAGAGCCAGGGTCAGGAACTGGTGACAAGGCAGAAGAAGGATCCAAGTTCAGGTCAAAGAGTTGTATTAGGAACGCAGGGAATAGCTGAAAGACCAGTCAGCACTTAAACATGAGCAGGAGCATCCTTAAATAGCCCGCCTGGCGCCAACATGCACTGAGTTCACGCCCATACACGTGTGCCCATGTGCATTCCTGCACACATGCATGTGCTCTGTGACCCAAACGTCTGATTAGTCAGTTGCAAAACAGATTTATTGCAAAGTTGTGGGCTTCTTTTTTCGCAGTACCACACTGCATTGTCTTTACACAAGAGGGAGAGCCAAGGCCAGCTACGTGTTGAAATACAATTAGAGTATATTATTTCAGAAACAATAGCAACAAATATAGTAGAGTGGTTGAGCAGCATGCAATCGGCTACATTGGATGCAGTGTAAGGGGGGGAGATGAGGCAGGTTTTATTTTGTAATAAACATTAGAGTGTATTATTTTAGGGAGAACAGCCATGAGTGGTTGAGCAGCATGTAATCGGCTACATTGGATGCAGTGTAAGGGGGGGAGATGAGGCAGGTTTTATTTTGTAATAAACATTAGAGTGTATTATTTTAGGGAGAACAGCCATGAATATTGTACAGGCTATTGAATATTGTATGACTATTGTATTGATTAGGCTGCAATATAAGAGGAGAGTTGAGGCAGGTTTTATCTTGAAATAAACATTCGAGTGTAAAGACAATAGCCACAAATATTGTACACTGGCTAGCAAGTATGTAACCAATTGGTTAGGCCGGCCTTTTTCAGGGTGCCTTAAGGTTTCTTCAGGGGTGACTTGGCAAAATGCCTAAAAATTGATCAAACATTGTATACAAGCCAGCAGGTGGATGAAGACTGCCTTTTAGTTGCACAAAGCCACAGGTTTTCATTTTGCACCATTACGACTTTCTAACAACCAATGAAGTCATCAGTTGATAAGGAGGATGTCTGTCGCCTTCACAGCATCCCCGTTTGACCCTCTTCTGCCTCTCTCCCTCAGCACTGGCATCACATTAGCTGACTGATGGAATGAGATTGAGGAAGAAGGGAAACTTTGGACTAGTCGGCACCAGTGTGCCAAAGTGTATTTGCTTTGGAAGAAAAAAATCGCCTCTAACATTGGGTGTCCTACATGTGTGGATGTTGCTGCATGTAAAATTATTAGAATTTTTTTTTCTTTCATTTTAGAATGGGGTGCCTCGAGACTGTCCACAATTTTTAAGGGTCCCTTGAGAATGTCTATAATTTTAAAGGGTGCCTTGACTAAAAAAAAGTTTATAAACACTGGGTACGCCACAATATAAAAGGGAGAGACAAGGCAGGTTTTACCTTGAAGTAAATCTTTACAGAGCCGAAGCACCAGAATAGGCTGTAAACTTGAAGACACAGACCATGATTTACTCTGCAGCAAATATGGGACATTTGGTAGTTATGGTCCAGCTGCAGAAACATTGTGTGACCATTTCACAGTGCTGAAGCATCGTAACAGGCTTTGAGGCCCAACACAGGATTTTCCCTGAAGCAAATATTACAAATTTTGCAGCTACAGTCGAGATGAAGAAACATTATATTTGAGCAGGAGGGCCTTGACTTTTGGTCCATGATGGAGCAGGCCATCTCTCAAACAGCTTCCAGGCTCAGCTCCCCAGGTTCAGGCAGTGTGCTCCCAATTCAAAATTATCTGAATGAGCAAGGCGGACAGCACTCACGGAAAAATTAATCTAGCTGTGGAGACGCAGCTGGTCAGGACTGAGCAAGAGTAGCGAGCTGAGCAACCAATAGGACAGTTAGTAGCTCCAACTGAATCAGAAGCTGCAGTACATACAGAACCAGTGCTGGAGAAATATATATTTATATAGAGAGAAAAGGTGTATTAACTCAGCCCCCTGCCCTTGGTCACGCTTATCTCCACCCCTAGAATCACCCCTAAGACCACCCCTTGTCTCCACCCCTACACACCTAGCACTGCCCCCTTTAGAGTACATGGAATCAACTATAATTTGGGGGGATATACAAGGTAATTTGTATGGGATTTGTTAATAAAAAGCAATGCAGTAAAATTTACAAAACATTAGAAATATCCAGCTCTTACTAAAGTAATCTCAGAGGCACTTCCAGATATCCCCATATCCAGCAAGAGACATCCCCAATATCCAGCAAGAGACATTCCCAATATCCAGCAAGAAACAGCCCCAAATATGCAGCAAGAGGCAGCCCCTAATATCCAACAGGAGACATCCACAATATCCAGCAAGAAACAACCCTTAATATCCAGCAAGAGACAGCATCTAATATCCAGCAAGAGACAGCCCCCAATATCCAGCAAAAGACAGCCCCTAATATCCAACAAGAGACAGCTCCCAATATCCAGAAAGAGACAGCCCCTAATATCCAGCAAGAGACAGCCCCAATATCCAGCAAGAGTCAGCCCCTAATATCCAGAAAGAGACATCCCCAATATCCAGCAAGAGACATCCCCAATATCCAGTAAGAGACAGCCCCTAATATCCAGCAAGAGACAGCCCCCGATATCCAGCAAGAGGCAGCCCCTAATATCCAACAAGAGACAGTCCCCAATATCCAGCAAGAGACAGTCCCTAATATCCAGCAAGAGACAGCCCCAATGTCCAGCAAGAGACAGCCCCTAATATGCAGCAAGAGGCAGCCCCTAATATCCAACAAGAGACATCCCCAATATCCAGCAAGACACAGCTCCTAATATCCAGCAAGAGACAGCCACAATATCCAGCAAGAGACAGCCCCTAGTATTCAGCAAGAGACAGCCCCTAATATTCAGCAAGAGACAGCCCCTAATATCCAGTAAGAGACAGCCTCAATATCAAGCAAGAGACAGTCCCCTATACCCACCAAGAGACAGTAACAAAATCCAGCAAGAAACAGTCCCTAATATTTAGCAAGAGAAAGCCCCTAATATGCAGCAAGAGGCAGCCCCAAATATCCAACAAGAGACATCCCCAATATCCAGCAAGACACAGCCACTAATACCCAGCAAGAGACAGCTACAATATCCAGCAAGAGACAGACCCTAATATTCAGCAAGAGACAGCCCCTAATATCCAGCAAGACACATCCCCATATCCAACAAGAGACAGCCACCATATCCAGCAAGAGACATCCCCAATATCCAGCAAGAGACATCCCCAATAGCCAGCAAGAGACAGCCCCTAATATCCAGCAAGAGACAGTCCCTGATATCCAGCAAGAGACAGCCCCAATATGCAGCAAGTGACATCCCCAATATCCAGCAAGAGACAGCCACAATATCCAGCAAGAGACAGCCCCTAATGTTCAGCAAGAGACAGCCCCTAATATCCAGCAAGAGACAGTCCCTAATATCCAGTAAGAGACAGCCTCAATATCAAGCAAGAGACAGTCCCCTATATCCAGCAAGAGAAAGCCCCTAATATGCAGCAAGAGGCAGCCCCTAATATCCAACAAGAGACATCCCCAATATCCAGCAAGACACAGCCACTAATACCCAGCAAGAGACAGCCACTATATCCAGCAAGAGACAGACCCTAATATTCAGCAAGAGACAGCCCCTAATATCCAGCAAGAGACATCCCCAATATCCAGCAAGAGACAGCCCCTAAAATCCAGCAAGAGACAGCCCCTAAAATCCAGCAAGAGACAGTCCCTGATATCCAGCAAGAGACAGCCCCAGTATCCAGCAAGTTACATCCCCAATATCCAGCAAGAAATGTCCCCCATATCCAGCAAGAGACATCCCCAATATCCAGCAAAATATGTCCCCAATATCCAGCAAGAGACATCCCCAATATCCAGTAAGAGATGTCCCCAATATCCAGTAAGAGACATACCCTAATATCCAGCAAGAGACATTCCCTAATATCCAGCAAGAGACATCCCCTAATGTCCTGCAAGAGATGTCTCCCATATCCAACAAGATATATCCCCAATATCCAGCAAGAGACATCCCCCATATCCAACAAGAGATAGCCCCAATATCCAGCAAGAGACATCCGCAATATCCAGCAAAAGATGGCCCCAATATCCAGCAAGAGACATCCCCAATATCCAGCAAGAGATGTCCCCCATATCCAGGAAGAGATGTCCCCATTATCCAGCAAGAGACATCCCCTAATATCCAGCAAGAGACATCCCCTAATATCCAGCAAGAGATGTCTCCCATATCCAACAAGATATATCCCCAATATCCAGCAAGAGACATCCCCCATATCCAACAAGAGATAGCCCCAATATCCAGCAAGAGACATCCCCAATATCCAGCAAAAGACAGCCCCAATATCCAGCAAGTGACAGCCCCATATCCTGGCAGTAGCATCCTCACAAAAGGTACAGCTGATATTACTCCGCCTTTCACTCTCTGCAACTGGCACTATAGGAGCTGTATCGGCTCATGTGGCTGCCCAGTTGTGCTCATAAGTTTACATACCCTGGTCAATGATCAGGGTCATTTGGGTAGTTTCTGTTTTCATTAAGATTTAAAAAGAGTAAACACAGTTGATTGATAATAAATTACTTCAGCCAAACACTAACCATGAGTGAAAGAAAAGTTTTTGTGTTCTCATTCATTTTCTCTGAAAAATGGCCAAGAAATCATACATTCTGCCAGGGTATGTAAACTTATGAGCATAACTGTATATATATATATATATATATATATATATATATATATATATATATATTACATGTAGTACAATGCATATATGCTATCACTGTGCAAAGATATTGTCTGTTTCAGCAGGAAAATGGTCTCTAAACAGGTGTGAAACTGATTGGAGACGAGTAGATGTTGCTGACAAAAGAGTGTATTCTCTAGTTAGTCCTTGTTACTGTGTTCTGCAAAAGCAGCTTTAAGCATGATATGTGGGGAGCACATAACAGGCCTATCAAACCTTCACAGGCAAGCTAATGAGCCACACTGATGTCAGGTAGGTCAGTGAAGTGGTCAGTGTAGGGATCAGGTAGGTCAAAGTAGGAATCAGGTAGGTTAGTGTAGTGGACAGTGTAGGAATCAGGTACGTCAGTGTAGAAGTCGGGTAGATCAGTGTAGTGGACAGTGTAGGAATCAGGTAGGTTAGTGCAGTGGTCAGGCAGGTCAGTGTAGGAATCAGGTAGGTCAGTGTAGGAATTAGGTAGGTTAGTGCAGTGGTCAGGTAGGTCAGTGTAGGAATCAGGTTGATCAGTACTATTGTACTAGTGGAAGGGACTCAGGGAGTGCTAAAAGTCTGCAGGTTAGGGGGCACAAATTTATTGCCTTGTCCCGGGAGCTGAAAACCCATGCAGCAAGTATTGAGCCTATTGATTAGTCCTAAAAGTCTATGTATGTGTGCTGAACAAGCGAACATACATAGACTGATTGGCTGCCCTGAGCCAGTGACTGCCAGTGATTGGCTTGTCACTGTGCTGTGGGCGGGCCCAGAGCGGCTGACTCCTGACTCGAGGACAAGGAGAGGAGAGGACTCGGAGGTACTGTGCTGCTGTGTAATGGCTTCCTGTCTCTGTGTAATGGCTTCCTGTCCCTGTGTAATGGATCCCTGTCCCTGTGTAATGGCTCCCTGTCCCTGTGTAATAGCTCCCTGCCCCCTGTGTAATGGCTCCCTGTCCCCTGCGTAATGGCTCCCTGTCCCTGTGTAATGGCTCCCTGCCCCCTGTGTTCTGGCCACAATACCTGTGTAATGGCTCTTTGTACCTGTGTAATGGCTCCCTGTCCCTGGGTAATGGCTACAATACCTGTGTGATGGCTACCTGCCCCCTGTGTTCTGGCTACAATGCCTGTGTACTGGCTACCTGTCCCCTGTGTAATGGCTCCCTGTCCCTGTGTAATGGCTCCCTGTCCCCTGTGCAATGGCTACAAGACCTGTGTTCTGGCTCCCTGTCCCTGTGTAATGGCTACAATACCTGTATAATGGCTATATTACTTGTGTTCTGGCTACAATACCTGTGTACTAGCTACCTGCCCCTGTGTTCTGGCTACAATACCTGTGTAATGGCTCCCTGTCCCCTGTGTAATGGCTACAATAACTGTGTAATAGCTACTATACCTGTGTAATGGCTCCCTGTCCCCATGTAATAACTACAATACCTGTGTTCTGGCTACAATACCTGTGTACTGGCTCCCTGCCCCCTGTGTTATGGCCACAATACCTGTGTAATGGCTCTTTGTCCCTGTGTAATGGCTCCCTGTCCCTGGGTAATGGCTACAATACCTGTGTAATGGCTACCTGCCCCCTGTGTACTGGCTACCTGTCCCCTGTGTAATGGCTCCCTGTCCCTGTGTAATGGCTCCCTGTCCCTGTCTAATGGCTACAATAACTGTGTAATGACTCCCTGTCCCTGTGTAATGGCTCCCTGTCCCCTGTGTAATGGCTACAATACCTGTGTTCTGGCTCCCTGTCCCCTGTGTAATGGCTACAAGACCTGTGTTCTGGCTCCCTGTCCCTGTGTAATGGCTACAATACCTGTATAATGGCTATATTACCTGTGTTCTGGCTACAATACCTGTGTACTAGCTACCTGCCCCTGTGTTCTGGCTACAATACCTGTGTAATGGCTCCCTGTCCCCTGTGTAATGGCTACAATAACTGTGTAATAGCTACTATACCTGTGTAATGGCTCCCTGTCCCCATGTAATAACTACAATACCTGTGTTCTGGCTACAATACCTGTGTACTGGCTCCCTGCCCCCTGTGTTATGGCCACAATACCTGTGTAATGGCTCTTTGTCCCTGTGTAATGGCTCCCTGTCCCTGGGTAATGGCTACAATACCTGTGTAATGGCTACCTGCCCCCTGTGTACTGGCTACCTGTCCCCTGTGTAATGGCTCCCTGTCCCTGTGTAATGGCTCCCTGTCCCTGTCTAATGGCTACAATAACTGTGTAATGACTCCCTGTCCCTGTGTAATGGCTCCCTGTCCCCTGTGTAATGGCTACAATACCTGTGTTCTGGCTCCCTGTCCCCTGTGTAATGGCTACAAGACCTGTGTTCTGGCTCCCTGTCCCTGTGTAATGGCTACAATACCTGTATAATGGCTATATTACCTGTGTTCTGGCTACAATACCTGTGTACTAGCTACCTGCCCCTGTGTTCTGGCTACAATACCTGTGTAATGGCTCCCTGTCCCCTGTGTAATGGCTACAATAACTGTGTAATAGCTACTATACCTGTGTAATGGCTCCCTGTCCCCATGTAATAACTACAATACCTGTGTTCTGGCTACAATACCTGTGTACTGGCTACCTGTCCCCTGTGTCCTGGCTACAATACCTGTGTACTGGCTACCTTCCCCCTGTGTTCTGGCTACAATACCTGTGTAATGGCTCCCTGTCCCTGTGTAATGGCTCCCTCTCCCCTGTGTAATGGCTACAATACCTGTGTTCTGGCTCCCTGTCCCTGTGTAATGGCTACAATACTGTGTTCTGGCTACAATACCTGTGTACTGGCTACCTGTCCCCTGTGTTCTGTCTACAATACCTGTGTAATAGCTCCCTATCCCCTGCATAATGGCTACAATAACTGTGTAATGGCTACAATACCTGTGTAATTGCTACAATACCTATGTTCTGGCTACAATACCTGTGTACTGGCTACCTGTCCCCTGTGTTCTGGCTACAATACCTGTGTACTGGCTACCTTTCCCCTGTTTTCTGGCTACAGTACCTGTGTACTGGCTACCTGCCCCCTGTGTTCTGGCTACAATACCTGTGTACTGGCTACCTGTCCCCTGTGTACTGGCTACCTGTCTCCTGTGTTCTGGCTACAATACATGTTTACTGGCTACCTGTCCCTGTGTTCTGGCTACAATACCTGTGTACTGGCTACCTGTTTCTGTGTTCTGGCTACAATACCTGTGTAATGGCTCCCTGTCCCTGTGTTCTGGCTACCTGCCCCCGTGTAATGGCTCTCTGTACCTGTGTTCTAGCTACAATACCTGTGTTCTGGCTACAATACTTGTGTACTGGCTACCTGTCCCTGTGTTCTGGCTACAATACCTGTGTACTGGCTACCTGTCCCTGTGTTCTGGCTACAATACCCGTGTAATGGCTCCCTGTCCCTGTGTTCTGGCTACCTGTCCCTGTGTAATGGCTCTCTGTCCCTTTGTTCTGGTTACCTGTCCCTGTGTTCTGGCTACAATACCTGTGTATTGGCTACCTGTCCCTGTGTTCTGGCTACAATACCTGTGTACTGGCTACCTGTCCCTGTGTTCTGGCTACAATACCTGTGTACTGGCTACCTGTCCCTGTGTTCTGGCTACAATACCTGTGTAATGACTCTCTGTCCCTGTGTTCTGGCTACCTGTCCCTGTGTAATGGCTCTCTGTCCCTGTGTTCTGGCTACAATACCTGTGTTCTGGCTACAATACCTGTGTACTGGCTACCTGTCCCTGTGTTCCGGCTACAATACCTGTGTACTGGCTACCTGTCCCTGTGTTCTGGCTACAATACCTGTGTACTGGCTACCTGTCCCTGTGTTCTGGCTACAATACCTGTGTAATGGCTCCCTGTCCCTGTGTTCTGGCTACCTGTCCCTGTGTAATGGCTCTCTGTCCCTGTGTTCTGGCTACAATACCTGTGTACTGGCTATCTGTCACTGTGTTCTGGCTACAATACCTGTGTAATGGCTCCCTGTCGCCCCCCCCATCCTAAAAATTCACCAGCCGCCACTGGACAAAATAGCCAGAAGGCTCAAAGATGTTTGTGTTCATTGTTACACTAAACAACCCATGGGTGGGCAGAACATTGTGTTACTTCGATTTTTAGATAAATAAAAATGGGCAAAAAAGTCCTATAATGCAATCTGCGTAGTGAACTAAGCTGTAAAAAAAACTCTTCATTTGAGGCTAGACACATGGGTCAAATATCGGCTGGTATCAGACAATTCAACAGAAACCAGCCGACATTTGGCCAGTGTGTACCGCAACCTGTCTAACAGAAGCTGATCTAACAACTGGCTTTTGTCGAGGGGACATTCTGGAAAACCAGCATCGGATCGCCGCTCACAGCCAAGAGCATTGATCAATGTGTTCTGGCGGGGGGGCAGTCCCTCTGTTGGAACAAAAAAGGCACAGCGGAGGAGATCGCTGCACTAACATCTCTTAGTTAGTAGGCCAACCTCTCCATTTTTTACTGTTCAGCCAGCTAGTGTGTACCTAGCATAATGAAAAAAAAATGTGGTTATAATTTAGAGGGTGACCGAGGACTGATTTTCCCACTGGTTTTTATTTATAAAGGGACTCCAGCAGCAAGTTCTCCATTCAATAATTCCTGGCCACTTTCGGTGCCACTTTCTGGAGTTTTCGGTGTTCTTGCGTGTGCCACCATAATATAATATTTTAAAAATGTAAAACACAGAGACTTAGAACTTTGTAACAGTAATAATAGTAAACGGCTGGCGATTAATCAAGGATAGTACAAACCTGTTGTATTGCCAGTAGGCAGGGAGTTTCCTAACTCAGAAGACAGGCCTGTGAGAGCATTCTTTTTTTCTCATCAATCTAAGTTTTCCCAAACTTGAACTTATTACTAGCTCACAATTTGTCAGTATCCAATTTGTTTTGATTTCACTCAGATACTGTAGATAAAGTTCCGTTCTTTGATTAGTTGGTATCTAATGTAATTATTATGAAGTAATCTCATATTAATAAACTGTAAATAATGTATTAATATTTATGAATAATGAATCTACTAATGGCACCACTGCACATGGGTACTTGCTGAATTATTTATACTCCTGCCGTTTGGCAAGATAAGAAGATCACCTTTTATTTTATTTAATATATGTAAAAACTGTATGTATGTAAAACTGTGTATGCACATTGAAAAATACATATTTGTATATTCATTTTAAAACTGCAAACTAGCTACTGAAATGTATGCTGGGAAACAGCCTAACTGCCGGTGTCCCTGTTTTTCATGCATGCTTTGCTATAGTCACCCACTGTCCAAAATGACCTTGTTACTGATAGCCTGGTGATTTAGGAACACCATGACCTGAAGCCAAGAATTGTGCAGACTAGGAATTCCTTAGTCCATCCCCTATAATACTGTATCTAAAGCATTATTGTTGTGCTTTGGATACAGTACTGAAGGGTTAGAACCCTTGTTGGGTTTTTCTTGTGGCCTGGGTCCCTGATGGGGTTAAATTACACTCTCTAGTTGTCCTGGCTAATGTCAGGGAAAATTCAACATTTTGGGGTTTCCCCAGAACAGGAATAAAGGGGAAAATTTTACAATATTGACACTTGTTTCAATGATAATTGTCTAAGTATGGATTTCTCCTAATTTTAAAAAGATTTTGTTCTTGAAACCTAGATTGCCGTTTGCAGCACAAGAAGTAAAGCCTCCCTAAAGGGGCACAGATGACAAAGAAAAATAAAACTGACAGGGATTTTAACCTTTACCTACCCTATCCAAAATAAAAAGAAACATTTATATGTAGCCAATGGCCCCCTTAGGGGTGGCTGAGTGTTGTGGTCCACCTGATCACACTGCCCTCAATCACATTCATACTGCATCCAGAGTCACTGAACAGGCCGGTAATTTTGTTTTGTTTTATTTGTTAGGGAATTAAACATGGATAGGGATTGAAAAGTTGTGGGATGCCCAATGAATAGATTCCATTTAGTTTGGGACCTTCTATATACACTTCAAGTATATAAACTCCTTTCTCTTCCTCCAAGACACATCACTTGCTTCTCAGACTCATGTTCCTCTCTCCTGCACAAAACTTGCTCTCACTGGTGAGACCTGGAAGGATATTTACCAGGCCTCCATATCCTCTTGTTTGGCCTAGCTAGCACATGATGAGGCCTGCTGTAGTAGAAGCAGGACCTCCGGACCACCCATTACAGGCAGGGACAGTTGGTCCCCAAAGTGTAGAAAAAGTACTACTGTGCTAGCTGGCCTAATGGACTACTGCTCCCAGCCCATCCTCTTCCAGGCCCTGTCAGCCCTCCTGTCTGCGATGGCCTTCTCCACTGCCACAGTGACACCGTAGTCCCATGCTGGCCTCTGCATCCTTCCGTGACTGTTTCTCACCCCAATCCACTCCGGCATGCTTCTCCTCCAGCCTCCCAGGCTGGTCACTCACCAACACCTGTGACTCTTAGAGATCTCTTCAATAGCATTCCCTCCAGCTGTCCTTTCTGCTCTCTCTCTTGTGCCTACCACCAAGATCTCGCTCCTCCTGTCTGCACTAGAGCTCTCCAGGCCAAGGTCACCCCCTCAGACTGGGGGCTCCCCGGGGCCACAACATCCTCTACGCTATCATATCTCTCCAACTTCCCACCGAACTCCTCCCCCGATTGGGCTGACCCTGGGTATTTGAGGAGGCTTGCCCCCTGCCAATCCAGAATGAGGATAAGTCAGGGCTCCCCAAAATACCCCAGATGGCTACACCCACCCTCCCACCTCTCTTTCCAGAAAGTTCCACAAGCTTCTCTGGAAAGAAGTGGGAGGTCCTGGTGACATCATCTGTGAATCACCAAGTCCTACCCTGAGCCACTCCCAGCCCAGAATCCAAAACAACCAGGCCTGCATATCTTCAGGCCTGGCTAAATTTTACCTCACCTAACCAAAAATCCAAATCTAGCTCCTACCTAAGTAGAGGGCGCTACATATTATTGAGATTGAGTTAAGAATAGCCTTTCTCAACTGGGGTGCTTCCTGAGGTCATCATGGGCGCTGTGGCATCCTGCTTGAGAAAGGCGCCAGACTAGACTGAGCTCCCGCTTAGGGTTGCCACCTTTTCTTCAGGCCAGTGAGTGATCAGTACTGACCACTTACAGTGTTCATTCAAAAAAGGAAGGGGCCAGGCGCCCCTGATATGCCAGGAACTGGAGCTCAGTGCTGGAACTTATTCCAGCACTGGGCTCCAGGATTCAGCACAAATTTGTCAGGATGTCGGGATTTAAATCAAATCTTGGGAAGGTCCCAGTGAAAACTTGGATAGGTGGCAACCTTATCTGGCACCCAGAGCAAACATGAACAATCACCTTACCCACACCTGATCTTTATTCCAACTTATAGAGTGCAAAGGTCAGAACTGAATAATTTAGAAAGTGCAAGAGCCAGGAGCAAAAATAATGTGCAGTGTACAGGAATCAGGAACGGATAACATACAGTAATATAAAGCAGGGGTAAGGAACATGTTATATACAATGAGCAAGAGTGGGTAAACTACAGTGTGCAGAGATGAGGAATATATACACCCAAGTGCACAGCAGTAACCCCTATGAGGCATTTCTCACTTACAGATACACACACATACATACAAATACTAAGGCTGGATTTACACCTATGCATTTTTAGTGCTTTTTTGCATTTTGTAGCTTTGCACTGCAGAACGAGATCCATAGGAAACCATGTTAAATGGACTGCAGTGCAAATCTGCAAAATGCAAAAAGCACTAAAAATGCATAGGTGTGAATCCAGCCTTACATGTACATAAAATCCCCCATTCATGTACCTGCCTGACCCAGGTGTCTTCTTTCTTAATAAGGGTTTCAGTCTCAACTCCAGGAAAATAAACAAAAAAAATCCACTCTTGAAGTGGATCCTCCTGTACTGCTTTGGGTTAAATGCTCATTTAAGCTGGCCATAGATGGGATGATTTTCTTTTCTGCAACCACGGGTTGCAGGAAAGAAAATTGCTTGATTCTTCAATCAAAACAGTCAGTGTTGATGGGGGAATTTCTCCTGCAGAGCCATTGTGTTCTCCCGGCAGGGGGGTAGGGGAAGCTGTTCCTGCTGGGAGAACACAATCATTATTGCTAGTGGCTATACCAGCCACTAGCAATAATTGCATGTAAAATTCAACAGGTTGGTTGTACCCAAGTTTCCTGCTGAACTGGCCGAGATTTGAACTGTCTATGGCTGGCTTTAGACTTGGGGCAGAGGATTAGGGTAAAGCTACTTAAGCTGGCACACATGTATAGGTACCTGCAGCCACGCAAGAGAGGTGGATGCAGAAATTGTCCACTCCGCAACAGGCCCTGCCCTTCCTTTTTGACCCCTCCTACTTCTAATAAGCCCCACCCCTTATAGAATCCACCAACTCCATCCCCTGTATTCCACATATTGTGTCAGGAGTACACAGCTCAGCATCACAGGTGGGGAATATAGCAGCCAGTATCACAGGACACAGTATAGAGCCCCAGCATCACAGGTGGGGTATATAGCAGCCAGTATCACAGGTGGGGGTGGACACTATGACCGACGATATATGGGGTGGACACTACGACCCCGAGATATGACACAGGACACTATG
>BLSH010485087.1:55492-72984 GCA_018402905.1 Glandirana rugosa | reverse complement strand
AAAGAAAAAAAGGATATAAAAAAATTCTTTAGTCGTTGTAAAACTATTACAATAATTACATGTAAGTATAAAATGATAGTGTTGTATTATCTGTTTGACCCGAACGATTTTTGAAATGTCCGGGTCCGGGTCCGTGCCACGGACACCCGAAAGTTCGGTACGGACCCGAACGTTACAGTCCGGGTTCGCTCAACACTACTTACCACTGACCAGAAACAAAAAAAGCATGAAGCATGAATACACATTAAAAACATATTGCAACACATCAAAAACATGCTAAAATGCCAGTGAAGATGCGCAAAAATACACCAAAAATGCATGAAGCAGAAGCACATGTGTAAGCCTAACCTTATGTTGGCCAGACAAAGCTCAAATTGTGGCCTTTAGCTACTGAATGAGTCAAAATTCAAGCCATAGGTGGCCCTGCCTGCACTATCCCGCTTGACAAACTTCGATCTGAAAAGCAAAGTCGCTGTTTGGGTATTCTATCAGAACACAATTGCTGACATAGGAGATTCCTTCATCCACACTGGTTTAGTATGGAAGGTGAAATACATTGGTTTATTTCGTACAGCCCTGCTGAAGTTGACTGAAGTTAGTTTGTCTATTATGTTGTGATAGTAAAATATGAATGTACATTAATAACATTATCAAAATGTTGCTGATTTCTTAAAAAAATATAGGAAAAAAAGAAATTTTACAAAAAAATATATATTTTTTGTTTCCGTGCATGACCAAAGTAAGTTCTGTGGTGGTTACTAAAACTGCAATGTAGTGAGCTTTGTACCTCTGGTCATATACATGTACAGCCTTCTACGCATCAGAACATTGTCTGGTCTTAGTAACCATAGAATCATCAACATACTGTTGACGTAGCACATTCACAGCTAATTGCAAGTCCTCTAATGAAAAGCCCTAATGACAGCTGTAATTGTCCTTTCTGTTGAACTTGCAAGCTTCTCAATATCTACTCTTCTTTTAGACTGTGTTGTTATTTCTCCTTAGCAGTGAAAGGCTTCATAGCAACCAACAAATGATTTCCAAGCCTGTCATGTCAGCAATGATTTCCTTACAGCAAGAGGCAGCAGAAGCCAGTGATCCTTATCTGTATATGGAAATAATAAGCTGTGTTAAGTAATTATAGTAATTATTCCTATATACATGTTTGATTCCTTTAAGCTTGTTGTAGTATGTAATTATCCTACAAATTAATGCTTTTTATATAAAGCATGCCTAAAGAAATATCTTTTACAGTGGCACTGTGCATTTTTTCACATGATAATACTTTAGTGACAATAACAAATACATAAAAAGTAGAAAAAAATAAAGTCTTTATAGGAAATGCATAGAATATTCCAAATATATTCCTTGTTTAGGCACAATACTCAGGAGAACAAAACAAATGTCACACCATGAAAACACCCTGCATTTAACATCTATTTGTAAAATAAGGATTTTATACAAATATAAGATTTTTTACATTTCTGTTCTTTTTTTACTTTAAAACAAAAAAAGTAAAAGAAACGACCTCCAGACCACCAAAGTTTCTCCTTAAAGCCAATACCTAGAGACCTATGAAGGCTGCCCTTGCTGGCCTCCTTGTGAAAATGTGTTTGATACTTTGAGCCTAGTTCACTATAGCACCTAGTCGGCAAATGGGTGAACAAATGGTCACAAGTGACCAAAATCCATAGAAAACGTTTAAATCTAGTCGGAAAAGGTAATCACTATAGCACACGGTGAATAAATAGTCGCAAAATCAAATTTACTATAGGTCACATAAATCAGTGACTGTCTAAATCAGTAGTCAAGGTAGAAGCAGGTGAATTCCACATAGAAATTATGTTTAGAGCTTAATCTCATAGATTAAATGGTTCCTAAACATGTGGTATGTTGTTTGGAGATGATCTGCTTTTACATTTCTTGAAATATTGATGTGAAAACAGAAATATGCTTGAAAGTCCTAGGAAGAGATACATTCTCCCTGTTTTAAGAACTCTGTACTGACACAACCGAGCATGCCCAGACTGAAAACTAGTCACAATCCTACACTCATTTAGGTTTAGCCCCGTGCTATAGTGAATTCCGAAATGTGTGAATGCCAAACAAGTGTTCAGTTCACTACTATGAATTTGTGAGAGCTAGCAAACTATGTGCTATTTATATATAAATGCAAGCAGGGGTGTTGCTAGGTCTGCAAAAGGTCTGGGGCTAGAGCCGATAGCAGCGAAGTAAAAAAAGTCATATGCTTGAGCAGGCATAACATGTATATAATATACATGTGTGTGTGTGTATATATATATATGTATAAATATCATCCCCCTTACATCAGGGTCCCCAGAGAGCCCCTTCCTTACATCAGGGCCCCCAGAGAGCCCCTTTCTTACATCAGGGTCCCCAGAGAGCCCCTTCATTACATCATGGTCCACAGAGAGCCTCTTCCTTACATCAGGGTCCACAGAGAGCCTCCCCATACATCAGGGTCCCCAGAGAGCCTCCCCATACATCAGGGTCCCTAGAGAGCCCTCCCATACATCAGGGTCCCCAGAGAGCTCCCCTTACATCAGGGTCCCCATAGAGCCTCCCCTTACATCAGGGTCCCCATAGAGCCTCCCCATCCATCAGGGTCCCCAGAGAGCCTCCCTATACATCAGGTTCCCCAGAGAGCCCCCTTGCATCAATGTCCCCAGAGAGCCTCCTCATACATCAGTGTCCCCAGAGAGCCTCCACATACATCAGTGTCTCCAGAGAGCCTCCTCATACATCAGGGTCCCAGAGAGTCTCCCCATACATCAGGGTCCCCAGAGAGCCTCCCCACACATCAGAGAAAGAGGGGGTGGGTGAGAGGGGGTGAAAGCCCTGCCTGCAGTCCCTACTGTCCCAGCCTCTGCCTGAGTGGGTAGGTGTGTGTGATCCACCTACCTCCCGCCCATCCTCGGTCAGCCTTTTTTCTTCCTGTTCCATAACAGTATCAGCGAGTTAGGATAGGAGCTTGGAGAAGGAGTGCAGGCTCTGGGAGGCGCTGGGGATGTTATTCAAGGTGGTGGTGAGGCCTCGTCTTCTCTCTCTCACTCCCTCCTGGGCTCTTCCCAGCTGCCTAGGCTTCCCCCTCCCTATTTGAAGATGCCGCTGACCTGCACCCCACTGCCACCAGACCTGCGGCATCCGCTCCAGTCCGGGACCATGACAAGGGGGCTGGGCTCAACTCTTTAGGCCCCATGTTCACTAGTGCACAGGAGGAGGAAGTGGAACCCTCCTTCACTTTGAATGCTGGTCAGGGAGGGCGGCTCTAGCAACCAGTGACCAGGAGTAGAGTCAGGTGGAGGTGAGGGTGGAGCCGGAGTCAGCGCTTCCGTGGCTCAGTCTGCCCCTGCCTCCTGCATTCCAGACCGGGACATACCTGCTAATTGCAGAACTGCACCCACCCAGTAAGAGATTTGGGGCTATTGGCCCCAGACTCGGGGCTATAGCCCCAATGACCACCCTCTAGCAACACCCCTGAATGCAAGTGTCAACCATTGATTCTCATTGTATAACTGTTACTTCCACAAAAACATACATTTTCATTTTGAGATGAACTCTTGCTTGAGGTAATTGTAGCCGTATTTTGAGATGGACTCTTTAATTCCTAAAATAAATTGCTGGGTTTTTATGTTGCTTCATATTCCTTTTTTTAAAATGCTAGTAATGTGTAATGTTTTCATGTTTTTGGAACATATATTATTCTCTTTCTAAACACACACATATATATATATATATATATATATATATATATATATATATATATATACATACACACACACACACACACACAGTTGTGCTCATAAGTTTACATACCCTGACAGAATTTATGATTTCTTGGCTATTTTTCAGAGAATATGAATGATAACACAACAACTTTTCTTTCACTCATGGTTAGTGTTTGGCTGAAGCCATTTATTATCAATCAACTGTGTTTACTCTTTTTAACCACTTAAGGACCAGAAGGATTTCCCACGTTAGGACCAGAGCACTTTTTGTGATTTGGCACTGCGTCACTTTAACTGACAATTACGCGGTCGTGTGACATTGTACCCAAAATAAATTTGCGTCCTTTTTTTCCCACAAATAGAGCTTTCTTTTGGTGGTATTTGATCACCTCTGCGTCATTTCCGATCACCGTTATAAACAAAAAAATCGCAATAATTAAAAAAAAAAAAAATGCATAAAAAATATATAAAAAAACAAATTTATTCATTGGTTTTGGCCGATTTGTATTCTTCCTCATATTTCGCATTTATTGATTGGTTTGCCCAAAAGTTGCCGTGCTCGCCCCCTAGCCGTCGTGCCCACGAGTGACGACTATAAGCGGCGATTTGCAGGACAGAGCCACGCTGTTGTCGCTTGTAGTCGCTAGGCGGTCAGCAAGTGGTTAAATCATAATGACAACAGAAACTACCCAAATGACCCTGATCAAAAGTTTACATACCCAAGTTCTTAATACCGTGTATTGCCCCCTTTAACATCAATGACAGCTTGAAGTCTTTTGTGGTATTTGTGAATGAGGCTCTTTATCTTCTCAGATGGCCACTCCAGAACCTTCACTTTATTCTGCTGTAGCCAATGACAAGTTGACTTGTCCTTGTGTTTTGGATCATTGCCATGTTGGAATGTCCAAATATGTCCAATGCGTAGCTTCCTGGCTGATGAATGCAAATGTTCCTTCAGTATTTTTTGATAACATACTACATTCATCTTGCCATCAATTTTGACCAAATTCCCTGTGCCTTTGTAGCTCACACATCCCCAAAACATCAGCGATCCACCTCCGTGTTTCACAGTAGGAATGTTGTACATTTCATCATAGGCCTTGTTTATTCCTCTCCAAATGTAGAGTTTATGGTTGTGGCCAAAAAGCTCAATTTTGGTCTCATCACTCCAAATGACTTTGTGCCAGAAGGTTTGAGGCTTGTCTCTGTGCTGTTTGGCGTATTGTAAGTGGAATACTTTGTGGCATTTGTGTAGTAATGGCTTTCTTCTGGCGACTCGACCATGCAGCCCATCTTTCTTCAAGTGCCTCCTTATTGTGCATCTAGTTAGTTGCTGTACCTGACCATGGTTTGGTTTCAACAGAACCCCTCATTTTCCACTTCTTGATTAGAGTTTGAACACTGCTAATTGGCATTCTCAATTCCTTGGATATCTTTTTATATCCCTTTCCTGTTTTATACAGTTCAACTACCTTATCCCGCAGATCCTTAGACAATTCTTTTGCTTTCCCCATGACTCAGAATCCAGAAATGTCAGTGCAGCACTGGATGAAGGATGAAAGGGTCTGTCAGGAGTCCATAAACTCATTGACCTTTTATACACACACAATAATTACAAGCAAACAGATCACAGGTGAAGATGATTACCTTCAATAGCCATTCAAAACCCTTTGTGTCAACTTGCATGTTATCAGGCCCAAATCACCAGGGTAGGTAAACTTTTGATAAGAGTCATTTAGGTAGTTTCTGTTGTCATTATAATTTAAAAAGAGTAAACACAGTTGATTGATAAATGATGTCATCCAAACACTAACCACAAGTGAAAAATGTTTTTGTGCTCTCATTCATATTCCCTGAAAAATGGCCAATAAATCATACATTCCTCCAGGATATGTAAACTTATGAACACATTATGAGCACAACTGTATATATATATATTTACAGAGAGAAAGATATATATATATATATATATATATATATATATATATATATATATATAAATAGATAGATAGATAGATGCATTTTCTACAGTATATATTTTTGTGTATATACTGCCATGTGCATTGTGTATGCCAAGGGACTATCGTTTGTTACACTGAGCATGCTCAGCCACTTTGCCATATCTCTGGTTACATTGAGCATGCTCATAGACTTAGCTGTTTGATATCTGATAAGTGAATGGTAGATAATGCACTGGTTGCTCTCCATCTCACATAAATCTAAAACAAAACAGCTGTCTTCACAAACCACACAATACCATTGCTGATGCAAATTTAAAACGAGTAACAATTTTGTGTGTTGTTCAGTATTTCCACATGATCATAATTTTCACCACAAAAATGTAATATGTGTACCAACATCATAAATCTAAATCACAATGGCATTACCAAAATTCAAAGGGTAACACCGCTATTCTACATTCACACACCAATAAACACCAAATATAACAGAATAAAACAAGAAACAGAACTCCTGCCTGATGTAATTCTACCACCTATAGGTAAATGCCTAAAGAAATGTAGTATGTAGGTGTAGGGGGGTGCCACCACCATTGCAAATCTTGCCATATGTGTTCCACGGGGAAGGACAAGAAGCAGCCCTGTGAATTCCACACCAGCTCTAATTGCAGCCTCTTACCAAGCAAAAAGCCCCAAAATTAGGGATGGTCCTATAGCAGCATGCTGACAGTAATCAGCCATAACCAGCCTTGGAACCAGAGGGCATATCACAAACACAGGTTGGTCAATGGCACTCGGGACTTCCAGGGTACATCTGCATTAATTAACTTTTTGCACCCCGGGACTTAGGGCTGTTTAACAATCCTAAGATGGAGGCTCCATGCATGTGGCAGCACAGTGAATAACTGGTTAGCACTTCTGCCTTGCAGCACCGGGGTCGGTGGTTCGAATCCAAAACATGCCACTATCTGGTTATTGGTTTGTAAGTTCTTCCTCTGTTATGGTGTTATAGCTTCTTTTTCACAAGGTATATTATATTTCTGACGGGTTTCACATAATATAAACAAAAGACATGACAATATAAAGCAATTGTGGGTTTTACAACAAATCTATAACAGTTTTTTTTGGTCAGATATGGATAAGTATGGTGTGATCCTGCATCCATATTTAAATGTCGGATGCTGATAACGAATGTGCTTGTCAACAATTTGTGTGAAGTAGCCCCTCACAAAGTTGACATTTCCTGCTTTGTACCCTCCACATGCCCAACAACTTATAACTTGAATTTGTAGTAGCAGTGACCTTGGTCTGGTGGCACGGGATTATCCGGTACCTCATCCCTTAAAGTATTAATTGATTCAGTAGGAGGAGACCGTGGGATTATAACAGTGCCAATAAATAGATCACTACATGGCTTTTTCATCTTCTGAATCTACCGATATGAAGACAACACCAATGTGTATACATTGTTCTTAATTATGCACTTCTATGTAATTTTAACGCTGCATCAATAAAAACTGTGATATTTTACTTTTTTGTGTCTATTTATTGGCACAATTACAACTTGAATTGTTTTGTTTTTGGTATCACTGATGATCATGGCCAGAGACTTGGGCATTTGATCTTTTCCATTATACACTGCACAGATAAATATACTATATTCTTTCATTTGCCAAGAGTGTGTGCTCCTGATCAACAGGTATGAATACTTGAGGCAAGCATAAAGAGACAGGATTAATTACACTGGTGGGTGTGTCCTTTACTAGATTGGGGTAGGTGTGCTATCAATCCAACCTATGTTATATAAAGGCCTGCACTAGTGTTCATTTATTTATTTCAGGTACTTATATAGCGCTGTCAATTTACGCAGCACTTTACATATACATTGTACATTCACATCAGTCCCTACCCTCAAGGAGCTTACAATCTAAGGTCCCTAACTCACATTCATACATATACTAGGGCCAATTTAGACAGGATCTAATTTACCTAACAGCATGTCTTTGGAGTGTGAGAGGAAACCGGAGTACCTGGAGGAAACCCACGCAGGCACAGGGAGAACATGTAAACTCCAGGCAGGTAGTGTCATGGTTGGGATTAGAACCAGCAACCCTTTTGCTGCCAGGCAAAAGTGCTATCTACTACACCACTGTGCCACCCAGTGTTGATTGCTTTGCCTGAAAAGAGGCCAGATTATTTGTGGGCAGGGTGCTATAGTGTGCATAATGACCCACACAGGCTGTGGTTTGATGAATGTTTTGTCTGTTCACTGTAATTGTTTTGCACTTTGGCCCTCAAAAATTGATTTTTTATGTGTCTTTGTCCAGTGTGACCATGCTTTTCTTGTTTGTGAGCATCAGCTGACCCTTCTCTTTTGATTGTTACTTATAAATCCCACGTGTTAGACAACTCCTAGCGTTGATCTAGTTTCCTAAATAGTTTTTATAAAAATTAAGCTTCCTGCTAACCCTAACCAGAAATGTATGCGTGTGTTAATTTGGAGGGGTGTAGTTATTGCGCTGCCCTTATATTGTGAAATATTATATCTCGTCTGTTTTGTTTTTTTAATCCAGCACTTGAACTTTTGATGGGGGGTGGGGTGGTGAAAGTTATAATATGTTTGACATGGTTAGTGCTTACCTTACTTTTGTCCCTGCTGTACACTATGAAATTTAAGGTGTGTCCAATTTAAGTGTTTCTCTTTTAGATTGTAAGCTCTTTAGAGCAGGGCCCTTCTAACCATATTGTAAAGTGCTCTGAAAAATGTTGCAACAGTCAATTTTTTGGGCAAAGCAACTGAATGTACAAAATAGTGTTCCTATTGTCCAAATAAAATGTAGAATAGGTTTTGAATTGTGTTTTTTTTAAAGGTTTAATAAAATATTTTATACCTGGAATGTATTGTTAACACACATTCCAATTTCTATTAAATCTACTTCGCTACAAATTTTTGTTCAGCACACATACAAGTAATTAAATAGAGAAAAACATGTAAATCCAAAAAAAGAGCAAGCTTTTAACAGCTCCAATGCTGATTTTCAGGTTCCAATGAGTTTTGCTATGGCCTAGGTATACTATTGAACATGTCAAATTAAGTACTCATTTTTTTTTAATCACCAGTTGCCACCCCGTAAACACCATTTTTTAAGTAATTATTAACGAAATAAGCATATTAAACACATGTGACAAGATGTTAGCGCACCTAAATTTATTGCGATCACGCATATGTTTTCGCAGTGCCACACAACTGGTTGTCCGGGCCGGCTCCTGGCCTGGAAATGCATCCTCGTGTGTGGAAGGACTTTCAGATGCACTTGCAAGTGTTAGTGCTGCTCAGAGTTGTCAGCAAGTTAACATGGTAAGATCACTTTTTTATCATGAGGAGATGGTGCTGATTTGCAAGGTAAGTGTGGGAGATGTCTTAGTGTTCCCAGTGTTTAGGGGGATGTAGTGTTTGAAATGTTGTGTTTAGTGATCCTCTGAACACACTTCACTGCATTTGTTCATGTAAATACAGTATGGAATGTGAGTATCAGGGGCGGCCCATCCATTAAGGGAGCACGGGCGCTGCCCCCTCTATACTCATCAGTCACCACCTTCCTCTATGCATAGTGGATAGATCCATAGTCGCCGCAACCACCCACTATTCATGCGGCCAGTCCCTCCCGAACAGCGGCCACATGAATTACCACGGCTAGGTGTTTTTTTGAAGCACCTGATTAGAGCCATAGGCTCTAACAGGCTTCAAGATAGAGTGGCTTGCGGCCCAGAGCATGGCGCCATGAGCCCACTCAAATTGCCTCTCAGCCAATCGGGAATCGTGGGTATGTTACCTGATTCCCGATTGGCTGAATGGTCAGGCGATCCTATTGGACACCTTGAAGGAGGAGGAGGGGAATGCCAAGATCCACACCACGGATTGAGGAGGAAAAGAATAGCTCACCGGTCACCGCTGCACTGGGGTAAATAAGGGACTTTGATGTCCCGACTGCAGGGGGGCTGTCTGTAATGCTGGCTGTTTACTCCTGTGATGCTGGCTGTATACTCCTGAGATGCTGCCTGTATAATCCTGCGATGCTGCCTGTATACTCCCGCAATGCTGGCTGTATACTCCTGTAATGTTGGCTGTATACTCCTGTGATGCTGCCTGTATACTTCTGTGATGCTGCCTGTATACACCTGTGAGGCTGGCTGCATACTCCTGTGATGATGGCTGTATACTCCTGTGATGCTGCCTGTATACTTCTGACACTATGGGTGGAATACAGGGGACGGAATGGGTGGATCCTACAAAGGGGTGGGGCTTATGCGAAGTAGGAGTGGTCAACAAGGAAGGGCGGGATCTGGCACACTCCCATCCTAAAACGTCACCAACCGCCACTGGTGAGTGTGCATTTTAGCAAGTGCTCCACAAACTGTTGGATAAAATACAATAGTCATAATGAACTCTACACACATGTAACTTAGCTAGCAATTTTCACCACCCAATACATACTTGTCTTGTTTTTGGTTTCCTCATCCTGGAGATATTCATATGTCACCCAATCAAAAGTTCACCATTCACAGAAAATGCCACAGATGAGTCATCTTTGGTCACATTTTAACAGGTTTCCCTGACAGCAGTGTGTCTGCATATGCTTCACTTAAAGGCTAAGTTCACTTTTCATTTTGCCAATTCCAGCTCCTCTATGTACCAATATACCATTAATGTGCCTCTGTTGCAAAACAATACACAATTTCTTTAATTGAGAGAAGGACTCACCTGTGCTTTTGCTATATTTCCTTAGAACGCTTCATCTCTTGCTGGTATGTAGATATTAGACATAGACGCCAGTAAGACACAGGAAGGCATTCATCAGCTGACCTCATTAGCACACACCTGTGTCTGTTCCCTCCTTCTAGCATATCCCAACCCCCCCCCCCCTCAGCTAGGTGCACGGTTTTCTAATACAATTTAGTCAGTGATCACTGGTCTCACAAAATACAGACATTTATTTTTGTCTTAAATTCATCTTGCATAAATCTGTTCATTTGGAGAGTGCCGGAAATTAGAGATCAGATAACAGCCTATATGGATAGAGCTGTAGTATTGAAAACAGGAGAAGCGTGTCCTGGGTTCTGTAAAGCTCAGCATACACTATACAATCTGATTGTACAATCTCTTTTAGACATGCCATCAATTATGTAATGCAACGGCCTGCCTGATTGGATACAGAGTGATCGGATAGCTGGTGTGCCCTCCCATTATATAGTTTTAGTAAATCTTAAGGAGATTGTACAGGTCTTGTACAATCAGATTGTATAATGTATGGCCACCTTTATCCACCTAAAATTAACTAGTTGCTAACTACTTCTAATCTTTGTTTGCTTTGCAACAACATTTTCAAAATACAAATTCACTTCAGTAACATTTAGAAAGTTAGTGGTAGCTCTTAATTGTGTCCAGGGAACTCTATGTAGCTTTGTGGAGTGGAATTGTGCTGCCTGCCACAAGTGGGTGTAACAACACAAATTTAATTGGAAAAAAAAACAGCGTGGGGGTCCCCCCAATCCAAACCAGGCTCTTAGGTCTCTATTATATGATAAATAATTGTTAATGTCTAAAAAGAATTTTATGAGAATGTTAACTTCTAGTTATATATGTTTATGCTTTCATCGTGGTACTACTATATATTCTAGGTAGAAATCTCATCAACACAGTGGCTTAGTGGTTAGCGCTCAGATCTAGCAACAGTCAGGTGATGGTTTCAAATCCCACCTATGCTACCTATTACCTAAAGGACCAATGGATATGTACGTAGGCGAAAGCATATTTGCCATCAGCGTGATACAATTTATCTCTCGCTGATGGCACTTATGCATTCGCCAAAGCTCATAGTAAATTTGCCATTGCAATTCTAGGCAGGTGGTAGCATGGGTGGGATGTCCTAAGTGCTGCTAGCTAAGAGTGCTAAAGATTAAGCCACTGTGCTGAGTACAATTATACCTAGAATATAAAGTACCATGATTACAGAATCAACATATATAAATAGAACTCAACATTTTCATAAAATATGAATTAGACATAAAAAAAAAGTTTGACATATATAGAATAGAGATATAACTCTTACATCAATGATAATATAAATATCAGCAAAAGAAGCAAAACTAGTCACATCTACTGATTTTTGCCGATTTAGCAATGATCTTGCATTTGTATTTTAGGAGAATATAGATTCTCTTGATCTATGTTTATCCATTAACTGCTTCCCGACCGCGCGCCGTCTTTTCACGGCGGCAGTCGGGGAGCCCTGCGCGAATCGCCGTAAATAAGCGGCGATTCGCATTTTGGCCACCAGGGGGCGCGCGCACCCGCCGCACTCCTGAGGAGTGTGCCCGCGGCTCGGGCGGACCCGATGTCCGCCGGCGAGCCGCGATGAGCGGCTACAGGGAAAAGAACGGGGAACCGCCGATGTAAACACGGCGGTTCCCCGCCCTGTCAGTGGGGCATGAGAGATCTACTGATCCCTGTCACTGGGATCAGTTAGATCTCTCATGCCCATGTTAGCCCAACCCCCCCACAGTAAGAACACACCCAGGGAACACTATTAACCCCTAGATTGCCCCCTGCAGGTTAACCCCTTCACTGCCAATGACATTTACACAGTAATCAGTGGACATTTAAATTTCTGATCGCTGAATAAATGTGATTGGTCCCAAAAAAGTGTCAAAATGGTCCGACATGTCCCCCCCAATATCGCAGTACCGCTAAAAATCGCAGATCGCCACCATTACTAGTAAAAGATAAAAAAAAAATAAAAACCCCAGAAATGAATTCTCACCATCCGTAAACGCGGCCACTTTTGCGCAAACCAATCAATAAACGCCGACTGCAATTTTTTTTATCGCAAATATGAGGAATTATATAATTCGGCCAAAAATGGTGAAAAAAAATGTTTTTTTATATTTTTTTTTTGGATTTGAATTTTAGCAAAAAGTAAGAAATTTGGGTTTTTTTGCAAAATGGTCGCTCTTCTTTTGTTTATAGCGGCGATAAGAAATGACGCAGAGGCGATCAAATACCACCAAAAGAAAGCTCTATTTGTGGGGAAAAAAGGACGCAAATTTTGTTTGGGTACAACGTCGCATGACCGCGCAATTGTCAGTCAAAGCGATGCAGCGCCGAATCGCAAAAAGTGCTCTGGTCCTAAAGCTGCAAAACCTTCCGGTTGGTAAGTGGTTAATCATTGTACTACTGTATATTCTAAGTATAATTGTGCTCATCTCAATGGCTTAGTGGGTAGCACTCCTACCTAGAAAGACTCAGACCATGGCATGGTATCACCTCCTTAAATTTTAAACAGCATAGTATGCTGAAAATAGGCGAACGCCACATCAGCATGGTAGTTTCTATAAATTGCATGCTCAAATATTATTTAGTGGAAATAAAATAATCAAACACCAGTGAACATGTAGGATGTTAGCATGTTTGGGATTTGAACTTATGACCTAAGTGCTATTTGTTCATGAGTTCACAACACTAGGCCAATGTGTTGAGTACAATTAGACTTTCATAATAGTTTAGTATAATTAAACAATGAACATAGATCATTAGAACTCTGTAGTCTCCTAAAAAAGAAATGTAACATGAAAAAAAAAATTAACATATAACAGATATGGAACTGTAAATGATAAATACATGTAACCTCACGGAATAGCAGACATTACTCTGTAATAATCACGCACAATAATTGTAATATAAATAAATAGCCGTATACAAGGTAGAGGACACCCCATATAGGAATGGTTTATTGGCATACATGTACACACACGATCATAGCTAAATACTGCAGTGTAGCTCAATATAGGAAACTTGTTGGCAATTGCCAGTTATGGAACCGCGACTATGCCGAATTGGAATTTACTAATGCATATTCGTGTATTTGTATGTTCACCTAGTTGAGGGCTTAACTGGCTTAATTGGGAGTAACTAGATGTAGAATGACTACTTTTTCTCCTTATTCTTAGTGAATTAGGTCCTTTCTGTTTTACCAACTTAGTATCTTATATGCTATATTCCAGGCTGTTAATAATCTTCCTGCCTTGCCTCATTTCTATATAAAGGAACTAAATGTCTTGTCATCATAGCAAAGCTTACTCCTGCTAAAGGAGCTTTTGTACAAGATACAGTTGTATTTTCATAGCAGGCGTATGTATAATTAGGGATGGGCTTTATATTCTGGTCAAACGTGAGTTCAACCAGAACATCTGCTGTTCGCTTGTTTGGGAAAACCCGAACATTATGGGTTGTTTGCGGCAACTTTGCGCACCCCATAATGTTTTCAAATGGCCTGCATGCTTTGGCCAATCAGCGGGCGGCCTGCTGTGAGAGCTTTGATTGGCTAAAGGCAAGATGCCTTTAGCCAATCACTACACAGCAGTCTCAATCCACGCCCCCCACTATATAAAGCCGCTTGTACAGCGGCTCTATGTAGTGTGTCGGCGTTGTTAGTTAGAGAGCGTAGGTTCCTGAATAGGCAGTTTAGATAGCTAGCTTGAAAAAAAATGTTAAAAAAAGAAAAATAATTCCAAAAAATAGATAGATAACTAGATAGATAGTTAGAAATTTAAAATATATTTGTCAGTTAGTGCAGACAGGTTAGTGTAGGGAAAAAAAATCTATCTATCTATCTATCTATCTATCTATCTATCTATCTATCTATCTATCTATCTATCTATCTATCTATCTATCTATCTATCTATCTATCTATCTATCTCTCTCTCTCTCTATATATCTATTTATATATACATATATATATATATATATATATATATATATACCGTATATACTCGGGTATAAGCAGAGTTTTTCAGCACATTTTTTGTGCTGAAAAAGACCCCCCCTCGACTTATAACCGAGTTAGTGTCTGTGGGTGATCAGTAGTTTCACATTAAACAGAGCCATGATGCTTCTAAGAGCCGTTCTGTGCTTGTAACTGTGACTAAACACATTGGAATGTAGAGAATGCTGAGAGAGGTGTCAGATTCTCAGCTTGATGTCGGGAGGTGGGCGGGACAAGCTGATGTTAGCTGTTCAGTCCCGCCCACCTCCTGATCTCAGTGAAGAGCTGCAGCTCTCTCTCAGCATTCTCTACATTCCAATGTGTTTAGTCACAGTTACAAGCACAGAATGGCTCTTAGAAGCAGCACAGCTCTGTTTAATGTGAAACTAAACTACCTTACTCATCCCTTATGTGTTCTGGCTACAGTCTCTGTGTTCTGGCTACAGTCTCTGTGTCCTGGCTAATATCCCTGTGTTCTGGCTAATATCCCTGTGTCCTGGCTAATATCCCTGTGTTCTGGCTAATATCCCTGTGTTCTGGCTAATATCCCTGCGTCCTGGCTAATATCCCTGTGTTCTGGCTCCCTGTCCCTGTGTTCTGGCTGCTGCATTTCCCACCCTAGGCTTATACGGGTCAATACGTTTTCCCATATTTTTTAGGCAAAAGTAGGGGGTCGGCTTACACACGGGTCGACTTATACACGAGTATATATGGTATATATATATACACAACCCCTTAACCCCCAGAGCCCTTTTTACATTTCTTGTTTACAAGTTAAAATCAGTTATTTTTTATCAAACATTATATATTTTTTTCAAACACCCTAGAGCACATGTGTCAAACACAAGGCCCGCGGGCCGAATGCGGCCCTCCAGGCCATTTCATGTGGCCCTCCTCCTCACCTCTCCTGCAGCTCCGCCACCATCTTCTTCCCAGCAGCAGCAGCAGCACAAGGTAAGGGAGGTGCACTGTCATGTAAGGGAGGGTGGGGGACTCTTGACTTCTGATGGTGGGGGGCTTTTGGCATCTCATGTAAAGGGGGGTGGGGTGCTCTGGACAGCTTCCTATAATTATTATGAAAATATTACAATCCTACTGACAGTTGAAAAGGAGGGTCACACACCACTAGTATCAACCACAAGAAACTTTATTGGAGACTGCTCAGATAGAACACCATGGCAGAACCATGTTCTGTCTAAACCATCCCAATATAGTTTCTTGTGGATGATACTAGTAGTGTGCGACCCTCCTTTTCAGACTTGCATCATCTGCTACAGTAGTGTGAGTGGGCTTTGTGCCGGTCTGCAGTCTTGAGTTATTACTAAAACCGGTAATATTCAAATGCACAGGCAATTATTTAATATGATAAAGAGTAGATACATTTGTATATTCTTACAGATACAACCGGCCTTTTGAGGGCAACCATAATGTTGATGCGGCCCCCGATAAAATTGAACTTGACATCCCTGGCCTAGAGAATAAAATGGCAATCAGTGAAATACTTTTTGTTACACGGTATTTGTACAGCGGTCTTTCAATTGCTTTTTTTTTTTTTTTGAGTTAACCACTTAAGGACCGGAAGGATTTCCAGCTTTAGGACCAGAGCCCTTTTTGCGATTCGGCACTGCATCGCTTTAACTGAAAATTGCGTGGAAGTGCGATGTTGTACCCAAACGAAATTTGCGTCCTTTTTTCCCCACAAATAGAACTTTCTTTTGGTCGTATTTGGTCACCGCTGCGTCATTTTTGATCGCCGCTATAAACAAAAGAAGAGCGACAATTTTGCAAAAAAAAAAACAAATTTCTTACTTTTTGCCAAAATACAAATCCAAAAAAAAAAAAATAAAAAAACATTTTTTTTCATCGGTTTTGGCCGATTTATATTCTTCCTCATATTTGTGATAAAAAAATCGCAAACGGCGTTTATTGATTGGTTTGCGCAAAAGTGGTCACGTTTACGGATGATGAGAATTCATTTCTGGGGTTTTTATTTATTTTTTTTTATTTTTTACTAGCAATGGCGGCGATCTGCGATTTTTAGCGGTACTGCGATATTTCAGCGGACATGTCGGAACATTTTGACACTTTTTTGGGACCATTGGCATTTATACAGCGATCAGTGCTATAAAAATGCACTGATTACTGTGTAAATGCCATTGGCAGTGAAGGGGTTAACCTGCAGGGGGCGATCTAAGGGTTAACTGTGTTCCCTGGGCGTGTTCTAACTGTATGTGGGCTGCCCTAGCTGGGGAAGGGAAGTGATCACACCTTCCATGTAGAGGAAGGCTGTGATCACAGCCCTTCCCCCCTCACAGAACGGAGGTCCGTGTTTACTTACACGGACCTCCATTCTTTCACTCCGGGGGGGGCATCGCGGGTGGCTGATCCCTGTCACTGGGATCAGTTAGATCTCTCATGCCCATGTTGTCTTTAAATTTACAGGTGACTAATGACATATTTACAGTAACCGTCACTTCCCCAATTGGTCGTCCCCCTCTCGATCCCCAATTGACACAAGGGACCCACACAAGAATGACACCCCCCCAACCCGTTTGTACCCGTACTCTCTAGATTGACTAGGGTCACTGTCCCTAGTCGGTGGGCGCTACGGGGGGGGCCTCACTTTCTTACCTCCAGGCACATTCATTTGTGCCTGGAGGCAAGACACTCCCCCCTTCCCGACACTAGTGTCGGAAGGAGATGTACCTTCCACACTAGTGAAGGGAAGGGGTCGATCCCGTCGGGTGTATGTCAATCTTGTGCGGGTCCCTTGTGTCAATTGGGAATCTAGCGGGGGACGTCCAATTGGGGAAGTGACGGTTACCGTAAATGTGTCATTAGTCACGTAAAAATATCGTGACTAGCGACATATTTACGGTTACCAGGGTTTTTTCACAGTTTTACAAGGCTGTACAGGCGACTTTATAGCGTCATGGCGATTTTTAGCGTCTAGCGGCGGTAAC
>BLSH010485087.1:41226-55482 GCA_018402905.1 Glandirana rugosa | reverse complement strand
GCCGCCAAGGGGCGACACAGTCCGCCGTACTGTCTCTAGAGGACTAGGGACACTAGCCTAGTCAATCTAGACAGTACGAGGACGGTCGGGTCAGGGGTGTGTCAATCTTGTGTGTATCCTTTATGTCAATTGGGTAACTAATGGGGGACGTCCAATCGGGGAAGGGACGGTCACTGTAAATATGTCATTAGTCACCGATAAAAATCTAGACTAGCAACATATTTACAGTTATCAGGGTTTTTTCGGGATAACAAACAACACACACAAACAACAGTATGTTTTTACACGTTAACACAAAACACGTTATTACTCATAATTGGTGAAGTCGGGGCCTTGCAAAATGGTCGCTCTACTTTTGTTTATAGCGGCGATCAGAAATGACGCAGAGGCGATCAAATACCACCAAAAGAAAGCTCTATTTGTGGGAAAAAAAGGACGCAAATTTCGTTTGGGTACAACGTCGTACGACCGCGCAATTGTCAGTTAAAACAACACAGCGCCGAATCGCAAAAAGTGCTCTGGTCCTAAAGTGGCAAATTCTTCCGGGGCTGAAGTGGTTAATACTCATTATTGCACAAAACACAATTGCACATTTTTGTATGACAACAAACACACACAACAAACAATAGGGCTTTTTTGGGACTATTGACATTTATACAACGATCAGATCTAAAAATAGCCACTGATTACTGTATAAATGTCACTGGCAGGGAAGGGGCTAACCTGCAGGGGGTAATCAATGGGTTAACTGTATTTCCTATGTGTGTTCTAACTGTGTGGGGACTGGGCTGGCAGGAGCATGACAGATCTAACTGATCCGATCACAGGGATCAGGAGATCTCTGTCATGCCGCCTGACACAGCGGGGAACCGCCGTGTTTACATTGGCGGTACCCCACTTCTCTGCTGTACCAGGCGATCGGGGGTCGCCGGCGGACCTCAAATCCGCCAGACCCATGGCCATGCTCACACAGAGTGCGGCGGGCATGAGATCTGCGATCTGCGCAGCAGAGACAACTTGCCGCTGTCTTTCTACGCGAGGCGGTCGGCAAGTGGTTAATGAGAACGTAGGTAGGCAATAATATGTATTACAAGATATTGGAAGTGCCCATCATGGTACACAGAGATTTTCCAACTTGCTGGAAAATATTTCCATGCAAAAAGGACACACCTTCCCCTATTTAAATGAGGATGGGAAAAAGAAGGTAAAGAACACCTATCATAAGTGAATTATGGAGGCTACCATTGCTGACCTTTCCTTTTGAGAATGTTGGTTCCCTAACTGTCATGCTTATATGTTAATGCTGATGCTTTAATTCTTTGTTAAACCCACTGATCTGGGACAAATATAGAGATAAGGAATTCTGACAGTTAATTACAGCATTCTTATTCTAGGTCTGTGATGCAAAATTATCGAATCCAGACAACTAGCAATTTAAAGAGGCCAGCAGTAGCACCCTCTATATTTTCTCATGACAGGCATACTATGACTCAGCCTTTCTCCACCTCTTTAACATAGAGGAACCCTTGAAATAACTTTCAGGGCTCAATCAACCCCTGTTATTAATTACAGTATCTACAGCTCATGATACATCAGTGTTGGTCACTGGAAGAAAGTTCCTTACATTTGTAGTCAATGAGAGGAATACCAACCTTACGCATAGGTAAAGAGATCATTGCTGACAATGGTTGCTCACCTGAGAAGCAGATATTGCTCAGTCTCAGGAGAAACAGAAAATATCTTGTCACTATGGACAGGCAGGTTTCTCTTTGGCTGTTTTTTCAAGAGAGAACAATACGGAGAGGACAATTCATTAGTCTACAACCAAACAGTATACAAGATTTAAAAAAACAAGTGATGCATATAAAACTTAGGTTATTTCAGGAAGGCTATGATGGGAGAGGCACAAAGGTGATAGCATATACAGCATAAAAAGAAGTGAAGCGTAAGGGTGGAGGTGATTTATTATCCAATAAGGTGAAGTAGTGACATTTGGGAGTTAAAGTAATGTTACTCCTGTTTTGGTTTCCACAAAACTTTGTTTTCTGAAATCAAGAATAATATGAAAGATACTTACCAGTTATGTACTATAATGAAGTGTACTGCCCAGTATTGAGTAACTGAGTACCCTTTTTGACTAAATACCTGCCTTGTTGGCACAAGAGTTATCTCTAAGTATGTTTTCAAAAAAACAAATGTCAACTACATGGTTGCATACCAATGAACTTGTGGGGACACAGGATGTATCAGCTGTAACATTTATGGGGACAGTAAAGACACTGTGTGCTACAAATAATCAATTTAGGATAAAGCAATTTTTAATTATAACATACAATTAGTAATACATTTTTTGAAATGTAAAACTTCTAAAACCTAATATGTTGGTAAGAAATGTAGGGGACTTTGTGATAGAGTAAGGGTTCATTTATAGGTGATACTCGAAAAATTAGAATATTGTGCAAAAGTTAATTTATTTCAGTAATGCAACTTAAAAGGTGAAACTAATATATGAGATAGACTCATTACATGCAAAGCAAGATAGTTCAAGCCGTGATTTGTCATAATTGTAATGCTTATGGCTTACAGCTCATGAAAACCCCAAATCCACAATCTCAGAAAATTAGAATATTACATGCAATCAATAAAACAAGGATTGTACATAGAACAATATCAGACCTCTGAAAAGTATAAGCATGCATATGTACTCAGTACTTGGTTTGGGCCCCTTTTGCAGCAATTACTGGGAAGCTATCAGCCTGTGGCACTGATGAGGTGTTATGGAAGACCAGGATGCTTCAATAGAGGCCTTCAGCTCTTCTGGATTGTTGGGTCTCATGTCTCTCATCTTTCTCTTGGCAATGCCCCATAGATTCTCTATGGGGTTTAGGTCAGGCGAGTTTGCTGGCCAATCAAGCACAGTAATACCACAGTCATTGAACCAGGTTTTGGTGCTTTTGGCAATGTGGGCAGGTGCCAAGTCCTGCTGGAAAATGAAGTCAGCATCCCCATAGAGCTCGTCTGGGGAAGGAAGCATGAAGTGCTCCAAAATCTCCTGGTAGACGGCTGCGTTGACCCTGGACTTAATGAAGCACAGTGGACCAACACCAGCAGATGACATGGGTTCCCAAATCAACACAGACTGTGCAAACTTCACACTGGACTTCAAACATCTTGCAGTGTGTGCCTCTCCATTCTTCCTCCATACTCTGGGTACTTGGTTTCCAAATGAGATGCAAAATTTGCTCTCATCAAAAAAGAGGACTTTGGACCACTGAGTTACAGACCAGGTCTGTTTTTCTTTAGCCCAGGTAAGACAAGAGGAATACGACATTTGAAGCCCATGTCCAGGATCTGTCTGTGTGTGGTGGCTCTTGATGCACCGACTCCAGCCTCAATCCATTCCTTGTGAAAGTTCCCAACACCTTTGAATGGCCTTTTCCTGACAATCCTCTCCAGGCTGCGGTCATCCCTGCTGCTTGTGCACCTTTTCTTTCCACACTTTTCCCTTCCACATAACTTTCTATTAATGTGCTTTGATACAGCACTTTGGGAACATCCAACTTCTTTTGCAATTACCTTTTGAGGCTTTCCCTCCTTATGGAGGGTGTCAATTATGGTTTTCTGCACAACTGTCAGGTCAGCAGTCTTTCCCATGATTGTGATTCCTACCAAACCAGACTGAGAGACCATTTAAAGGCCCAGGAAACCTTTTCAGGTGTTATGGCTTAATTAGATGATTAGAGTGGGACACTTTGAGCCTAAAATATTGCACCTTTTCACAATATACTAAATTTCTGAGATTGTGGATTTGGGGTTTTCATGAGCTGTAAGCCATAATCATCACAATCATGACAAATCACGGCTTGAACTATCTTGCTTTGCATGTAATGAGTCTATCTCATATATTAGTTTCGCCTTTTAAGTTGCATTACTGAAATAAATGAACTTTTGCACGATATTCTAATTTTTCGAGTATCACCTGTATACGATATAAGTTTGAACAAGAACACCAGTGTAGCTAGACTCTGGAGGTAAGTGTCCTTAATGGTACAGATAACAGAGAAATTGGACAGACCAGAGAGGGGAGAGAAAATATGGCTTTACTGAATTGAAGGGAGGTATATTGGATCATAACATTGGCTATGAGGGTACCTTAGGGGTTAAATTATGATCGGCATGATTCATATCACTATAAGTGATTGACTTTATCCCCTGCCACCTTTATCCTTCCCCTCCCTTTCCCTTCTCTTCCCATTCCTCTTTCCTTATTTATTTTTTATTTATTTATTTCAGGTACTTATATATTTCTTATACTGCATCACAGTGCAGATGCAAGTTAAAGTACTATTACTCCGCAGAGGACTGGGAGAGGCTGCACCCAAGTTGTTTCACCCCTGTAAATAGGCAATACTTGTACCTACAAGGATGTTGCACTCTTCTTGGGAAAGGTTTTGTTAGTATGCAAACTCATGAATGATCATATGAAGTTTAGAGCACTCTTTCCACCAAGTGCACAATGTGTTTTTTAAAAAAGATAGGAAAAGCACTGTTTAAACGCCTAGCCCAAAGGAAAGCAAAGGCAGGCCTTTACTTGGAAAGAACAAATTAAGATTCACAGATATTTCTATTTGAGACAGCAATTCATGTTTATTGAGATTGCACTCATTTGTTAATGTAAGGTACAGTACATGGAATTGTGCAGTGGTAAAAATCTGTTCTCTGTGGTTCAACTTAGTAAGTGGCCCACAAGGAATGTCCTTGAAATGACAAAATGTAATACTAGGATAACAACAGACATAAAACTGTATGCTTAGCTGCATGGAAAAAGTAGGCAAAACTTTATCTAGGAGATGAATTTGGAAAACACCCACACAACACGCTGATGTAGCAGATAAAATAGCATTTTCTGATTACACTAATGATTGAACAAGGAAAAAGAATTAAAGTCTGTAAAAATCTAAAACTGGATGTAAAATGACTTGTATGACATTTCCAAATTTGGCATAGTTTATATTGCGTTCTTTTCGGACAATCTACATAATGCAATGCTGGTTACTTTTTTAATAAACTTTTAATCAATGTCTTGCAGTAATTGCAAGAGGTACGGTAGCTCAAATGATGATGACATACTGTAAGTTTCTCATTTTAATATATTGTTGAGAAGGTCCTCAAATCTAAGTATTAGCATCAGTATCTTTTTTTATACCACTAATTCTCATAACAGCAGAAACAAAAAAAAAAGAAAAAAAGATTCTCTTCAGCACAAAGAAAACAGTAACAAAAAAAGGCTTTTGCGTTAGTACAATTAGCAGTCAATCAAAAAACCCAGTTTACCAGTTTTAAAACAAAAATATGTATATATTTCTGTTCACAACCCTTAAATGTGGGTGCTGCATTAGGTTTCTTTTTTAAGGCCTTTTTCCCTTTGTTTTCACCTGGTGATCCAGCCAGTACCACGCTTCCTCTCTTACAGTGTCTCCACTCTGGAAGGTGAATCAACGGAGATACCATGGGACAGCAACATTGTCAGTCTGGGGAGAGGGGAGCGTTGGATGCACTAGCAGATTTAGATGGGCTTTACTAGCAAGTTAAAGCCAAACACCAGCTAACACTTCTTAACCACTTGCCGACCGTGCCATGACCGAATGACGGCTACAGCACGGCCGGCCGGTTCTGGGAGGGCGTCATATGATGGCCTCCTGTGATCGTGTCTGCTGTGGCGCATGGGCGGTATGCTCTGTGATCACAGTGTCCTCCAGACACTGCCGATCACAGATTGAGGTAAAGAGCCAATCAGCGGCTCTTTACCATGTGATCATCTGTGTCCAATCACAGCTGATCATGATGTAAACAGAAGCCAGTTATCGGCATTCTTTTCCTTGCATTGACAGCATGAGGAGAGTAGAAGAGAGATGATAACCAGCTTGTGTAAAAGGGACATGTACACTGATAATCAGGGCACTGATAATCAAAGTCCTGATTATCAGTGCAGTCTCAACAGTGCCCACCAGTGCTGCCAGTCAGTGCCCATCAGTGCCTCCTCATCAGTGTCACCTATCAGTGCCGCTTTCCAGTGCCCATTAGTGCCGCCTATCAGTGCCTCCTATCAGTGCCATCTATCAGTGCTGCCTATCAGTGGCCGTCTGTGCCACCTATCAGTGCAGGCTCATCAGTGCCCCTCAGTGCACCCTATCAGTGCCCATCAATGCTCATCTGTGCCGCCTCATCAGTGCCACCTCATCAGTGCTCATCGGTGCAACCTCATCAGCACACATGAAGGACTAATATGACCTGTTTGCAAAATTCGATAGCAAATTCATTTTTCAAAAATGTTGGTGTTTTTTTTGTTTATTTAGCAAAAGATAAAAAAACCTTGTGTGATTAAATAATGCCAAAAGAAAGCTTTATTTGTGTAAAAAAATGTATAAAACTGTGTTTGCGCGCAGTGTCGCATGACCACGCAATTGTCATTCAAAGTGTGACAGTGCTGAAAGCTCAAAATTGGCCTGGGCAGGAAGGGGGTAAAGGTGCCCAGTAGGCAAGTGGTTAAACAGTTACAGCAACATTTTTTTTCTGCTGTAATGAAGATTTAACATAAATGAATAAAGCTGACTATTGTAAGCACCCATCGGTGTTAAGTGGTTTATGTCAATCCTCTAATTGACACTTTTGCTGAACAGCTTGGTCTTAGCCTTTGAATTGAATTTTGATGACTAGTCTTTTGTCCTATCTTTTTTGATTTACCGAGGTGTCGGTTATCCCAACAATGATATTCCTTATATGTGTATGTAGCCAAGTGCTGGCTAAGTTTGCCTGTGTCATCATGGGACATTCTGTAATGCCAGCTGCAGTGTGCCTGTTTCCCTCTAGTGTTCAGCCTGTGTCATCATCTCCTGAATGCAGAGCAAGCAGAGACCACAGGTGAGAGCAGGGGATTGTGGGGTATGTGGTCCGAGGAGCCAGGATTTGCATTGAAATATGTCCGAAACCAGGATGTCAGAGGTGTCAGAAGGCTTGCAAGGTCAGGGCAACCTATGGGGTCACTTATTTTCCAGCAGCCCTCACAGGGGTGGCCCTACGTCAGACAGTTCTTTATAAATGTAGCCTGTATATTTTTAGATCATCCATTCTTGCAAAATACCTGACAGTTTCTCTAGGGTCCTTTTCAAAACTGACTACATCAGGCACAGAAGCAGATGTGTGCTGGCGTGTACCCACCCACTTGCTGTCTCCCCCCCCCCTACTATGGGGAAGGAGAAAATGAAGGACACTGGACTGTCATGTGACTGTGAAATACATTGTAAATTAATAATAAAAGATTCCTAGCAATTATTTCTGTCAAACATACGTACAGGTGACTTCAGTTAGTAAAAGAGGGTTGCTGTTTTGCTGATGACATTAAGGGCTCATTCACACCATACATGCCTGCAAACTGATAGGAAAACTGAAAAGAAGTGACTCATGCTGATAACAGGAACAAAGCACCAGAGAGAAACGACACTTAGAGCTTTGGAGATAGACAAGTAAACACTGCAGATATATCACACCATACATACATGAAAACTGATTGGAAAATCACACAGATTTCACTTGCAGAGACTTGAGTTCACATCAGTTTACATCAGTTTTCATGCAGGTTTCAGTGAGTTTTTATGCACGTTGACATCAGTTTTCATCCGCATCAGTTATGTGCCCTGTTCACACCACATATGGCATTTACCTCTACACTTAGTTTGGCACACCCTGTATTTCCTTTGCTTGCTTTTCAGAGATTTGCTTCACTCTCAGGGAAGCTGCCACTAGTGTATTCTTATTAACTTCAAGGTTATTATTGATGGACTTTTGAACTTATGATTTTATGATCACATATATTCATGTTCACCATTGTATCCCGGACTGTCATAGACATTTTTGTGCCATCTTTTTCTTGTGGTGTGAACAGGGCACACAGAGAACAATAGTTTTTGTTGTGCCTTTGCAGAACGCGTGGGGTGGAACAGCATGGAGCATTGGCTCCGAGAATTTGAGGGGAGGAGGCAGGGGAAGGCCAGACCAAGCTACTGGTGAGCACCAATGGGACAAGAGGCTATGCGAGGGAGGGCACTGTTTATGCAGTGCAATCATCTTTTCACAGACCGCCATATTAATATTCTCATTGTAATGTCCTTACTGTGATAAAACAATATTTTTGTGCCTCTTCTGCCTCTAATCCCCGACGCCATTATATTTGTGTGCTTCCGCGTCCTGTATAGCATTTTATTTCTGCCCTTATTTCGTATTGCTGGCTGTAATCCTTGGCTTGTGCATTACGATCGTGGCCATAAATAGAAATCAACAATCCTCCTCCTCTAGATTTGACATTGCGGGATTGCCAGGGCTGAGGTCAGCAACAGGAAATGATGCAGCTCCGGGATACACCCTGTAATTTTAAGGCGGAGTCCAGGCCTGCCGGATAATGCGGTGGTTTTGAGCATGCACGAGGTGACGTCACTGAAACAAAATACACAGATAATAATGACAGGACACATGTAAGCAGAGAGGCAATGAGCGCAATTTATAGAACATGCAGGGATAGATGAGAAGCAGGAAAGTAGTGAAAATGAGTATACAACTGCTTTAAGGAAACCGGCATGTGCCAGCTCCTTAACAATCTACTACCAGCTATTCACTGGTTAAAGACGCCGCTCCTTAACAGCCAGTAAAAATGCACCCTGGGTGTGTTTTTGGTGCATTTTTGTTGTGGTTCCCATTGATTACAATGGAAGGTGCTTTTTTAAAAAAAGATGCAGCATGAAGGCGGTTTAGTGGCATTGAGTAAAGAAGTGAATGTCGGGGGAGGAGCCCAAGATGGCGCCGGTGTGAGCTCCTAGTCCACTCCTGGAGAGTAGACCGCCCCGTAAGCGTCCCAGGAAGCAGGCATCCAGACGGCAGATGGAGAGCGCTGCTGCATGAGAGGCCCTCGCCCCCACCCCCGGCACTTTTGAACCCCAGCAGCGGTGTCCCGGGCAACTGGTGCGGACGGTGACCAAGAGGAGAAGTCACCCCGCTGTGGATCGGGGTTGAGAGCGGAAGCCCGCGAGGAGGGGAGGAGGAAAGCGTCGGCAGCAGAGCGGCGCGAGTACACTCTCTCGTCCCACGGCTGCAAAGGCACTTGGAGCGGAGCCTCGGAGAAAGCCGGAGAGGCAGGGGGGAAGGCGCCCGCAGCAGAGAAGCCCAGGAGGGGGAAGGTGAGGTGAAGTGGTCGGACGGCTTGTACCAGCGTCTGGAAGCGGTGAGTGGGGGAAAGAGGGGGAGAGTGGCGGCAACCCACAGAGAGGGAGAGGAGGTGAAGAAAGAGACCAGAAGGTGAGAAAGGAGGGGACTGAAGGCTGGACTAAAGAGAAGAGAAGAACCCACGAGGTGGGGGAGAGGGGAGAGGGGGGATTGCGGAATGTGGCGACACAATCACCCCCAAATGATCCCCCAGGTCTACATCACTTCTGAGCTGTGAGATTACTGGTCCTAAGTCACCCGGCACCTTGAGTCCTCCACTACTCCCAGGGACAACCACCCCTAGGGTGTTGCTGGGACAGAGCCCTAATTGCCCTTAGTGTTCTAGAGACACATACAAAAAAAAAAATATAATAAAAAAAAGGGGGGATATATACGAAAGGGAAAGGGCCGATTAGAAACCCAGGAGGAGAATGGGCAAAGTAACGAATAACGCAGGGGCGATCCCACTTAGGACGAGTGCAAGTCCTAGCACTATCAAAAAATATATGGTACAAAACGGTGAACAAATAAGCCCACAGAAACAAACAGGGACAAAAAGCAAACAAAAAGACACAAGCATTAAAACATCACAAAATAGGTCTTCAATCTAGAAGGACCAGGGAAAAAAGAACCACCACATAAAATAGTAGATGAACATCAAATGGGGGATCAACTGCCCACAAAAATGGAAATAGCAGAAATGTTTATGCGGCTGGAATCTTCTCTTAAAGGGGAAATGACAAATATCCGGGAGGATCTGAGTCAGATCCTGAAAAGGGTGGAGGAAACTGAGGAAAGAGTAGAGTCTCAAGAAAAGGAGATACAGACCCTGAGAGAACAAATAAAAAAGATACAAAAAGACCAGCGAGAAATAAGGTATAAAATTGAAGACCAAGAAAACCGTAATAGAAGGAAAAATTTAAGAATAAGAGGACTACCGGAGACTGTACCAGAGGAGGAGATACAAAAGACTCTAGATATAATATTCGGCCCCCTGCTAGGAAAAACAGGCACAGACAGAGTTAAAATGGAGAGGGTGCATAGAAAACCGAAACCCAGCCATTTAGGAATGGACAAACCGAGGGACATAATTGCGCGTTTCCATAACTACAGAGATAAAGAAGAGGTGTTTCAGAAAATGAGATCAGTACATAAGATAATTTTTGAAAAAGCTGATATAAAAATATTCCCTGATCTGGCACGGGAAACACGTATGAGGAGAAAGGCACTTAAACCACTCTTAGAACAGCTAAAACAACAAGGGTGCCAATACTCATGGGGGTTCCCATCGTGCCTAATAGGTAAAAAGGAAGGTAGATCAGCGAGGTTGAGGTTCCCAGAGGAGACAGAGGGTTTTTGCAGGAAACTGAGCCTACACATTCCCGATATACCAGGATGGGGGGAGAGGGAAGAGCAAATAAGGACAAATGAAGATGGGCAATGGAAACGGGTCCCGTAAAAGGAAGTGGTGGGGGGGACGGGGGGGAAGGGGGGGCGAGATGGGGGCGGGAAGGGGGGGCGGTTCTACAGATCACAGGAGTGGGAGAGAAGAACTCCCCAGGACAAGGGGAAATGGAGAAACCAGGCCGGCGCCAAGCAGGAGTTTCACCCCAGAGGCAACCAGGGCGGGGGGAGATGGGAACATCTCTCTCCCACCAAGGTGGAAGGTCAGGAGAAGACCAAAAAGCCCCACAAGGGAAGGGTCAGGGGGGAGGGAAGGGGAGAGATCAGGTCTTCCAAGAAAGAAAGAGTAATGGTCGAAAGGGGTCAAATGAAGGGCCCCTATATCCAGTCTTGGGTCTTATTAAAAAATTGAGCACCAAGCATAAAGGGGATGGTTAAGCTTATTAAAATATAATGTGAGGGGAATGAGATGCCCTGAAAAGAGACATAAAGTACTGCAGGAGTTAGACCGATATAAGGTAGAAATAGCGTTTCTACAGGAAACGCATCTGTCAAATAAAGATAAAAAGAGAATTTGGTCGCAGAGATATCCACTGTGGTTCCAAGGGGACTCACTAACGAAAAGGGCTAAAGGAGTAGCAATAGGGTTCTCAAGAAACGTACAGTTCGTAATAAAAGATAGGCTAGTAGACCCAGAGGGAAGGTTTATGTTCCTAAAGGGTAAGTTAGACAACAAAGAGTGTACCCTGGTTAACATATATTGCCCTAATAAGGACCCAGCAGGATACTTGGGTAGGACTCTGGAGAAACTGAGCGAATTTAAAGAGGGTTTAGTAATTATAGCAGGAGATTTCAATTTTGGTCTGGACCAGGAGTGGGATAGTACGTCCCGTGCACAGGGGATCTCAAAAATAAAGAGAGGAAGAATAAAAAGGAAGATATATCAGAATCAACTGATTGATGCCTGGAGGGCAGGGCATCCGAAAGAGAGAGACTACACCTTTTACTCCCCTGTGCACGGGACGTACTCCAGAATAGACTATATTCTGGTGGAACATAGAGAATTAGAATGGGTGGGTAAAACAAGTATAGAAATAACCACAATCTCGGACCATGCTCCGGTGACACTGGAGATAGACCTGGGGAACTACTTAAAAAAAGAGAACAATTGGAGAATAAATGAAGAGCTACTTAAAGAGGAAGACTCGGTAAGACGTATTAGGGCAGAACTGGTTAGTTTTTTCGAAATCAACACCTCAGAAGAGACACCTGACCCAATAATATGGGAGGCCCATAAGGCATACATAAGAGGGGTATTGCTCGCGTTGGACATAGGAAAGAAGAAAGAAAGGAGGAAAAAAAAAGAGGAGTTAATAAAAAGAATTTACGATTTAGAACAGGAGCATAAAAAAAAAGGGATGAGGAAGGAGGTATTAAAGACACTATTGGAGAAAAGGGAGGAACTTAAAGACCTAATAGAACAGGAAAACCGTGTTATATACAATCAAATTAAAAAAGAAAGATACCTAGGGGGAGATAAAGTAGGGAAACATCTGGCCAGGATCCTAAATAGGAAAAAAGCAAGGAATTACATAGAGAAAATACAAAACGAAACAGGGCAAGTAAAATACAAGACTGAAGAGATAGTGGATACCTTCCGGGAATATTATAGTAAACTATATGCAGTGAGGAAAGGGGGGATAGAGCCAGGGGAAAAAACACAGAAGAGGGAGAAAATTCAAGAATTCTTAAAATTGGCAGAGATGCCACAGATAAGTAGGGAGGAGGTAGAAGATATGGAGCGTGAGATAACAACGGAGGAGATAGAAGCAGCAGTGGCTGATACGGCACAGGGGAAAAGCCCAGGGCCAGACGGCCTCCCTATAGTATACTATAAAATGTTTAAAGAGATACTAATCCCAAGGATGTGTAAATACATGAATGGGATTGGTACTAAATGGGGTATAAGAAGCGAATCCCTACTAGCCACTATAACGGTAATTCCTAAGGAGGGAAAGGAGAAAGGACTATGCTCCAGTTATAGGCCTATATCTCTATTAAACGCGGACACTAAGCTCTTCTCAAAAATTATGGCCACGAGAATAAAAAAAGTAATAAAAAATATAATAAAAGAGGATCAAGTGGGTTTCGTCCCTGGGAGGGAAGGTAGAGATAACGGAATAAGAACTCTACTGCTGCTCCGGGAAAGGGAAAGAGAGGGAGGTCCCAGTCTACTCCTGTCAATAGATGCTGAAAAGGCATTTGACAGGGTAGACTGGGACTTTATGTTTCAGACGTTAGAGAACATAGGCCTGGGCAGTAAAATGATAAATTGGATCAGGGCCCTATACGAAAACCCGAAAGCAAGAGTTAGGATAAATGGGGAACTGTCAAGGCCCTTTGAAATGCTAAACGGGACGAGACAGGGCTGTCCCCTTTCCCCCATCCTATTTGTGTTGGCGCTGGAACCACTACTTGCAGTGATTAGGAATCACAAAGAAATAAGGGGCTTCAAAGTAGGGGAGGAGGAACACAAGGTCGCTGCATACGCAGACGATCTACTGGTATATATCAGTAGGCCAAGGGAAACCATCCACAAATTATTGGAAGTGCTGGGGAACTATGGGGAACTATCAAATTTTAAGATAAATCACTGCAAGTCGGAGGTTCTTGAGATAAAGGTAGGGGCACAGGAAAGGAGGGAGCTCCAGAGAGACTTCCCCTTTAAGTGGAATAAGCAGGAAATAAAATACTTAGGAGTAAAAGTAACGGCAACAAGAACAGGACTATATACAGCTAATTTCGTCCCATTATTGAATGAAATAAAGGAAGAAGTGAGGAAGATGATGTATAGGCCAATGTCTTGGACAGGGCGAATAAACGCGGTTAAGATGAGTATTCTCCCAAAAATAGTATACAAATTTCAGATGTTGCCAATTCATATCCCACAAGAGTTCTTCCAGGTCATAAAGAAAATAATATCAAGGTTTATATGGAAAAACCAAAAACCACGAATAAAAATGTCAATATTGAATAGGGAGAAAAACAGGGGGGGGATGGCACTACCGAATATAAAAAAATATTATAAAGCAAACATTATGTCACGGGTGATAACGTGGGCACAGAAAGAGGGAGGGAAAAAATGGGTCACATTTAGTGTTGAGCGAACCCGGACTGTAACGTTCGGGTCCGTACCGAACTTTAGGGTGTCCGTGGCACGGACCCGGACCCGGACATTTCAAAAATCGTTCGGGTTCGGTCCGGGGTTCTGCTATTTTACTCCACGTGTTGAGAAGCTGCAGGGCAGCCAATCAACAAGCGTTTCACTGGTTTGCCCTTAGAAGCCATCACAGCCATGCCTACTAATGGCATGGCTGTGATTGGCCGGTGCATCATGTGACCCAGCCTCTTTATAAGCTGGAGTCACAGTGCTGCAGTCACATGCTCCTTGGGTTAGTATAGGGAAAGGTAGCTGACGGCGTGAGGGACAGATTTTAGCCATTTTAAGACCTGATCCTGCATCCTGAGATAGATTACTTTACTACTGCTGTCTGTGCTGTTGCTCTGAGGACAGATAGCAGAAATTAGAGATTTCACATA
>BLSH010485087.1:7388-21545 GCA_018402905.1 Glandirana rugosa | reverse complement strand
AACACTGAACCAGTTTCACGAAACTTAGCAAGCAGTTTGCTAACTGTAGCATGGGAGATGGGTGGTCTCATAGGCTGTCTTGCATTGAAATCAGCTGCAATGACCCGGTTACTGCGTTCACCAGACATCAACACAATTTCTATCCGCTCCACATGTGTTAACCTCAGCGACATGTCAATGGCTGTAAACAAAGAGAAACTTGTAAATAACTCATGAAAGAATAAAGTTACGTTAAAACCAAGCACACCATTGTTTTTCTTGGGAAATTCCCAATAAGTTTGATGTGTCACATGACCCTCTTCCTATTGAAAAAACTAAAGTTGGATTCAAAATGGCCAACTTCAAAATGGCCGCCATGATCACCACCCATCTTGAAAAGTTTCCCCCCTCACATATACTAATGTGCCACAAACAGGAAGTTAATATCACCAACCATTCCCATTTTATTAAGGTGTATCCATATAAATGGCCCACCCTGTAGATATTCAAGTATCGAAAATTGTTTTAGCTTTTAAGGAAACTGGCAATGGTGAGTTCAGTTAAGTTAATCCTTAACAGACAACAGACTTGACATCCTTTGCTGAAAGTAAAAGATGTATTCTGATAGGATGCCAAGGGTTACTACATAAGGCTCTCTGTAAAAGCTCCTATGGTATAGTGCTTCTACATACAGGCGGTCCCCAAGTTACAAACATCCGACTTACAAACGACTCCTACTTACAAACGGAGGGAGACAATGGGAAGTGAGAGGAAATCTTCCCCTAAGAAGGCAAATTCACTCCTGTAAGTTATTGTGGGAAAAAGGGGTCTCCTCTGATGGTTTATCACCAAGGTTTGTTTGCACAGCAATCCAAAATTTTCAAAAAACGAATTATCATTGGGACAGGAAGTGAGGTGAAATCTTCTGAACAGGAACATAGACAGCAAAACAAACAATACAGGGGTGTTGTCCCTTCCCTAGGCTATCCAAAAAGCTTAAAAATAGTTGTTTTGGCTGGAGCTACACTTAAAAAATGTACCGCCTGTATAAGCAACCAGTTGTTCTTCAGGTCATTTTCCAGAGCAGGTAAGAAAAAGAAAGGAAACAAAAAAAGTATCACATGTTCCTAATAAGAAATTCAATTACTTCTCCTCAGACACCAATCAACCTTAGACTTGCTCTGCACTTCTGAATCTAATTAGCAGATGTGGATCCACTTACTAACCCTAGGTTCACATATGTCCATTTCAAAATGACCATGTGATTTCCCTGCAGGAAACACAGGCACGGCAGCCCATTGAAATGAATGGGCTTTCGTGCCCGCAAATGTGGCTCGCAGAAACGCACATATGTGAACCTAGGGTAAGCCCCTTATTAGTTGTTTTAAAGCAACTGCTTCCTGTCACTTTTATACATAAGAATCAGTCTTCTGTTAGATCATACATACATACCATATAAGAGATTAGGATTAAAGAACAATCTGTTATATACAAATAATATGAATTGAACAACTTCCTTTACTCTGTCCAAAAGATCGCATTGGCCCTGTGTCTGTGTGTGTTTTTTTTTTAACACTTTCATAAAAAACGCAGAATGCAAACTTTCTGAAAGAAAAAAATCTGTGTTGCCTGTGATATCTAGTCAGATCCTGTACTGCAATGTCCAACCCACACTATACAAATGACTCCAGAAACTTCATTTTCAGAACATTTTCATAATACCTACTTATTTTTTTTGCAAGAGCTTATAATGTCTAATAGCTGTAGGCACAACAACTACATTTTGTGTATTTTCCACAAGAGAGATTATTTTAGTGATTTGTCCATTCCTTTTAGGTGTGTCAGGCTTCATGGTCTACCGCAGATGAATTTGGGCTCCATTGTGTCATGACACATTGTACGGGGGGGGGTGCTGATAAGTATTGAACCTTACCCAGAAAAAATTGATCTAGGAAGCTGTAGGGTGTTGCAGGGTGTATTCACCAATTTGTATGTATTCAGTGCAAAAATAAACTACCTATGATTTTAACTTATCTTTCCTTTTCAGGCCAAACGTGAACATGGCAGCACCTCCAGAAAAGTGGAAGAGCATAGGACCATAATCAAGTTCCTGTTTCTCCAAGGGAAAGGTGCGAAGCAGATCCATGATGAAATGTCACAAACTTTGGGTGACAGTGGCCCTTCATATGCAATAGTTAAATGTTGGGTTGTCAATTTTAAAACTAGCCATTTCAGTGTTGAAAGTGAGAAACCCAGTGGCAGGCTTGTTTCTGTCGCTGTGCATGCAAATGTGAAAGCCATCCATGACATGATCATGGAGGACCACCGAATATCAGCCAAAAGTATTTCTACATATCTGGGAATATTACATGAGAGAGCTGGTGCCATTATCCACAACACCTTGGAAATGAGAAAGCTTGCAGCAAAGTGGATCCCAAAACTTTTGACAACCGAACAAAAGAGGAAACATGTGGAAACATTTAGAACATTTTGCAAGAAATTAATCAAATTTCCTGGACAAACTGGTAACTGGTGATGAGACATGGATCTACTGTTATGATCCTGAGACAAAGGAAAAGTCTAAGGAATGGAGGCACAGTGGTTACCCCACGCCAAAGAAGTTCAGTGTGCAAAGGTCAGTGCAAAAGCAAATGGCAACAGTTTTTTGGGATAAGAAGGAAGTTCTGATGGTGTATTTTGTCAAACAAACGCATTGGCGCCCCACAAATTTGTGCAATTCAAACAACAAGTGTTATAAGTAAATAAACAAAAGGTTGTGCAGCCCACCTAGACCTCAGACTGAATATCTGTCTGAGTAAAAAGTGTTAGAAGAAAAATTTGTTTCATAGGTGTGTGCGGCGCTCACCAAAAATTACTATAATGCGTTCCAATAGAAAAATGTGTTCAATAATATAACCATGCTAATACTCAATCATTTCTGATATTATTGCATCATAAAAATTAGTCCCAAACAATAATATCCAATATGTAAAGTCCTTCAAGTAAATAAAACAAAGAACTTAAAAAAACTTTTCCACAGGTAACCAGATACCATGAGCCAGTAAGACAGGAGTTAATAGTTGCTGGTTCTAAATCATAGTGATACTGATTATAAAGTTGATGGTTTTCCTTCAGCGAAGACAGCTCATGTAAGACAAAAATCAGCGATATCTCATTGCGCAGACATCCATACAATAGAAGAGACTCAAAGATACTGTAAAAGTATCAAACTCACGTGTCCCTGTGCCGTCCGACCGGCACTGTCTGCAATTGCGTGTATAGAAGCTGGTGTAATGTCTTCCCGGCGTGCGTTCCAGCGCTTCAGAGGTCGGAACCAAAAGATCGGAAATGATGTCAGAAATAGGCGTGGCTTCTATGCATTTTGTGTTTCCTTTGAACAAGTCATCAGGAAGTACGCCTTTTGTCTTCCATGAGCTGTCTTTGCTGAAGGAAAACCATCAACTTTATAATCAGTATCACTATGATTTAGAACCAGCAACTATTAACTCCTGTCTTACTGGCTCATGGTATCTGGTTACCTGTGGAAAAGTTTTTTTGAGTTCTTTGTTTTATTTACTTGAAGGACTTCACATATTGGATATTATTGTTTGGGACTAATTTTTATGATGCAATAATATCAGAAATGAGTGAGTATTAGCACGGTTATATTATTGAACACATTTTTCTATTGGAATGCATTATAGTAATTTTTGGTGAGCGCCGCACACACCTATGAAACAAAATTTTCTTCTAACAAGTTCTGATGGTGGACTACCTCCAAAATTGTTCAACCATCAATGCAACATATTACTGTGCTTTATTGACGAAGTTAAGGCAAAATATCAAGGAAAAACATTGAGGAAAGCTCTCCAAAGGTGTCATTCTGTTGCATGACAACGCCTCATCACACAGTGCAGGTGAAACAATGGCAAAACTGACCTCTTTATGCTTTCAAGTAATGCCCCATCTACCCTATTCACCCAACCTGGCTCCTTATGACTATCATCTGTTCCCCAATCTCAAAAAAAACCTAAAGGGACAATGATTTGGGAGTGTTCCAGAGGCAACTAATGCTGCAAATGAGTGGTTACACCAGGAGTCGGAAGAATTTAATTTGCAGGGACTTAAGAAGCTGCAGGACAGATGTTGCAAGTGCATTGACTTCCTGGGGGAATATGTAGAATAGTGTAGCAGTTACAGCTTCCTACCTCAATTTTTTTCTGGGTAAGGTGTAACACTTATCAGCACCCCCACGTATTATTTATTTGCTTACTATTTTACAATCACTTCCCTTTAAAAGTAAAACTTCTTGCTATGAATACATGTGTTGATTTGATTTAAAGCTGAGCTCTGGGCAGAGTCATTTAAATGTATTTCTCAATTGCCACAAAGGAAATAAATCAACTTTGTGCATGCCAAATGTACAGTATTTGCAAGCCCAGCTATTACCTTGCAAAATAAATGATGATATCACTGTGCTGCACATAGCCTGTGCAAAGATTCAGTGGCGGCTGGTGAAATTTTAGGGTGGGGGGACAGGCCCCGCCCTTCCTTTTGACCCCTCCCAATTCTCAAGCCACACCCCTTATAGTTTCCACCCCTTGTGTCAGGAGTATACAGCCCAGCATCACCAGATAGGGTATACAGCATCACCAGATAGTGGTATATACAGCATCACCAGATAGGAGTATACAGAGTCACCAGATAGCAGTATACAGATCCCCAGATAGCAGAATACACTCAGAGTCAACATATAGCAGTATACAGAGTCACCATATAGCAATATACGGAGTAACCATATAGCAGTATACAGAGTCCCAGATAGGGGTATACAGAATCACCATATAGCAGTATACAGGGTCCCAGATAGCAGTATACAGAATCACCATATATCAGTATACAGAGTCAGCATATAGCAGTATACAGAATCACCATATAGCAGTATACAGGGTCCCAGATAGCAGTATACAGAATCACCATATATCAGTATACAGGGTCCTAGATAGGGTATACAGAGTCCCAGATAGCAGTATACAGGGTCCCAGATAGCAGTACACAGGGTCCCAGATAGCAGTACACAGGGTCCCAGACAGCAGTATACAGGGTCCCAGATAGGGTATACAAAGCCCCAGATAGCAGTATACAGAACCCCAGATATCAGTATACAGAGTCCCAGATAGCAGTATACAGGGTCCCAGATAGCAGTATACAGGGTCCCAGATAGCATTATTCAGGGTCCCAGATAGGGTATACAGTATAGGGTATACATGCAGACGGGCTGACAGTGTACAGAGGCAGCACTTGCGGAGAGCATGCTGACAGTGTGCAGACAGGTGGCGGTGGACTGTCCTCCAGTCTGCTCGGAAGTCCCGGCGGAGTGCTATGCCTGCGTGAGTAATCACGCAGCCAGCACATCCGCCATAGTCCTGCCCCCGCCCACAGCATCCAATGACAGAGAGTCATTGGCTCTGATGGCTCAGGGGGCAGCCAATCAGACTATGTGTGTGCGCCTGTTCAGCGCACACACATAGACTTTAATGACTGACCAATCGGCTCACTACTTACTGTCAGCTGACAGCAAGGAGCCGAGGAAAAAAAAAAAGAAGAAAAGTCAATATACTGGCGCCTCTTGCAGGGGGGCCGGGCTGACTTTTTTTTTTTCCTTCTCAGCGGCGGGGAGGCGGAGCCCAAGCGCCCCTTATACACCAGTCGCCGATGCAAAGATTAGAGCTGTGTAAGGGATTCAGCAGCTTTATTCACTACAGGCTGCTGGAAGAAAACTACAGGAGGGGGCAGAGATAATACCAGTCGACCTGTACAAGGAGAGGGAGCAGCAGTGATCGGTCCTTAATACAAGTCCCTGCACAGAGATAAAGATTCACAGGAGATTAGAGCACAGATCTGGAAGAAATACACAAAGCACCGAGAGAGTCAAATACACCTTTCTTATATTTAAACAATACCCAGATAGCAAAGATAATTTGCCACAAATTTGTTGCAGTGTTGAATTGTAAGTCTTGTTAACTTGCTGCACATTTTCACTGGCAAGTTGTACACTTGTTCTAGTTGACAGTTTTTCAAATTCAGCCACAGTGACCCCTGTGGAGGGATAACTTTTGCACAACATAACTGAACCAGAACTTGCAGCAGACTTGCAGAATGTTTGCAAAGTAAGTTGATCTGGAATTATGGAATGCGGACTTGCTGCAATTGTGCAAAAACACTTGCGAAGCCTGGCAAACTCTAGCAAAAGCTAAGAAATAATTTTCAAACCTGCAGCTCAATTGCTTGCTATCTGGGTAATTGCTTATCACAGCGTTCAGCTTTAAGCAAGACCAACATTAAAGCCCCTTTCACACTTGTGCGACGCGATTTTGCAGTGATTTTACCGCAATTTTAACGCAATTTGGATCAGTACAACTTTGGTCCGACTTTGTTGCAACTTTGGCACAATGAAAACACATTACAAAGTCATAAAGAGATAGTACAGAAATCGCATCTATATTATTCAGGTTCGAGTTGCATGCGACTTTGAGGGTTTAACATTGAAGTCTATGGGCCTCAGGTTGCATCAAAGTTGGGCCAAAGTAATGCAGGGACGGCACGACTTGAAGTCGTACAAATATGAATGGTACTCATTGGTAATAATGGGGAACGACTTGTCATGCAACTTTGCAATCCCAAGTCGCAGGGCAAGTCGCATAAGTGTGAAAGTTAATGGTAATCCACACAAGTGAGGACAATAGAGGAATCCTGCTGTGTTATTGTATTCTAACAATTATTGGCTGCAGAAGCTGATCGAGTGAACATTTTCCAACACTGCACTCAACAAAAGTCAATAGTTAGATCAACTTCTGTTGAGCAGAGATGGCCATAGATAGATCGCAATTTGTCTGGTTCCTGCTGAACTGGCCCAATTTCATTCGGTCTATGCCCTGCTTGAAGTTGAATTGCAAATTTTATTTATCTTAGCAAATAGCAGTTCTTTAAATAACAGACCTGAAAAAATACCAGCTATGTATCAAAAAACCTTCCTATTTTTGTTTATAATGAATGGTCACAATATAAGCTGGATTGATAAAGTACAACAGTGTTGGAAACACAACAGACACAAAGTGGGTACACTTGACTCTACTAGGAAGTGTCAGTGCTTTGCCTGTTAAGAACTGAATTTGGGTGGAAGGGGGTACTAAAACCTGCTGCTTTTTTGGTAATGCACCAGGGCCACCTTGAGGAAGACTCCAAAAAGTATTATTAAATTGTAGACCCACATATAACAAAATTTGCCTAAAAACACTGAATTTACCTTCTATTCTTTGCTACAATCTGCACTTGTAGTCAACGGTTTACACATTTAAAGAAGGTGGTAATGACTGTTGTGGTCAATGGATTGAGGCAAATGGTAATGCAACCTGGACGATGAGGAGAATATATCTGTCTCCATGCTTGGATTCATGAATCATGTGACCAGCCTCGCTGCCTTCCGGCACTTTTTACTCTTTCATTGACATGAGTGTGGCTATGCTTGCTTCTGAGTCACAAAGGAAGCAGAGCGCAATGCACATTTGTAATGCACAATGCAGTTTGACAGAGCTATACCACTTCTTTATAACTGGACCCCATAGTCTTGTGATATATCATTTTGCCAAGGCCCTCCCTCATGCTTTTTTGGACTACTTGTGAACATCGCCACACTGGTAACATTCACTTTGGCCTTGTTCCTTCCACGTCTTTGACCTCTTTCAATTTTCAGCTGATATTTATATATCTTAGTATAAACACGAATTTTAGGTAATGATATTAGATGAAGTATGACTTATAAAGGACAACATAAATTAAAGTTAATGTTTTTTTTGTTTTTTTTTTATTCCATTTGCTTTAAAGACATTTTGCGACCTTAAAATTATTTTTTTATTATTTAAAATCGAAATTTCTTATAATGCAAGACATCCAATTTTAAGATACATAATATGCAGTTTAAAAAAAACATTAACAAAAGCACCATCTTTTGGAACAATGTTATTAGTGGTTGTCATTTGAAGAGTCATTGAGCAGGATGTCCTTGTCTAACCCGGAGAACTAACAACAGATGCCAAATTTAAATACAAAAACTCCTTCCTGCAAGTAACACTAATTCTACATTTATATATTGTTACACACAACTACACTAATGAGAAAGCAGATAACATTTATATATGTACTAAAGCTAAACTGAGAAGTTGGAGGGACATGCAACAACAGGACTGGTGTAAATAATTATTTTACTGGGTGTGCAAACACTGCCAATGCTTCTCCAAATAAATACAAGAAACAGGAAAAGGACAAGGACTCAATGAAAAGGTATGCATGAGGGGCTGAAAAGGGTCATCCTTTATATTGGCAATTTTTGAAAAATATAAAGCCAGCAGTTTTTGTAGCTGCTGGCTTTTAATTTTTCAAAAAAAAATACTGAACAACCGCTTTAATAAATCTATGCTATCAGATGTACTTTTGATTTTGAGAACATCTGGTTTGAATGTGCCTCAGAAAATGTCATATGGATGACTGCAGTTCATTAGAAGTTCAATACAAAATTAAATTAAAGTATATGAGAACCCTCCCCTTGTAAAAGAACTCATTCAGTTTAAAATACATATGAAATGCAAAATATTTGTGTATACATATTGTAACGTTATGCGAGGCGGGATAGTCGACTGGTGATATCTATTGCCTCGCATGCGTTCACTGGGACTGGACTGGACTAGTGAGAGACCCGGGTTTTGCCAACCACCATGGCCCGGAGTTTCTGGTCCACCCAAATCCTTTTTCAGCTCGTTTAAATGGCGAGGAAGAGATCTCAGTGTGCTCAATCTGAGACTCAGTATGCTTACACTGAAGGAGTTAAACATTGAGCTGTTGGTTGCTCCAAGGACTGCAAGAGAAAAGGTTTGCATTGATTTTGTTTGAAGGAGTCAGGGACAAGCCCGACATCATATAGAGAGGTATCCTGCTCTGTATTAGTTTAGTGAGTGCAAGGTTTTGTTTTGCTGCTTTGTTTGTTTATGACTTGCAACCTTTGACCAAAATAAAACTGGCAACCCGCCAGATTTTAAGAAAGTTTGCCTTCAAGCTGCCTTCTTCCCAGGAAAGGTGATCCACGCGAGTTAATCGCCCACACGTGGTGGAGATCAGCGGGCAACTTTCCAAGATGGAGTAAATGTCTTGCTACAAGCCAATGGACCGCAATCGGCGTCCCCTGCAGTTCCTTTTACCGCATGTAGCACTTTTTTTCTTGCTTTTACCAATAAAGTGAGCGTACTTCACGATTTGGACCCTTTTGATTTTCCTTCTTCACTGAGCCCAAGGAAGTTCTTCCCACTTATGTTGACAGTGGCTTTCTTTGGGACCTCAGAGGACAAGACTTCAACCCATCACACAAGGTGCCTATGATTCCTGTAATGGGAATCCACTCCATCTGGTGAGTAGGGTGTGACACTAGGGTGCCTGGTGAAGGAGCATTATCACAGTATAAAGGGTGCTTAAGCGATTTGTTATTGGTCCACAATCTGGTGTACTCATTTGAAGTGGAACATTCATTTGAAGCTGAACATCATATTTAATTCTCCATTGATAATCACAGTGGCTGAAGAGTCTACTTTTATTGGACTGTTCTTTGCACCATTTATACAAAATATATATTTTTTTGCATAATTTTTTTGCACATTATATGCACAGACTGCACTTTAGAGAGTTTTTGCACTTCATTTGTTTATGTATATGTATTTTGTTGGTTCGGATCAATATTCATGATTGGTCACTGTATTTACACAAAGCAGTATCACAAGATAGTTCCATGTGAAGTTTGAGTTGTTTCAACCACCACAAATACTGTATCACTATTTATATGTATGGCAATAGTACCTGCACTTTATTAGAGTGTTGCAATCTTGGTTGAATCCCGGATTGATGCACAGTATATTTATTTCTCACATTATTTAATTTTAAAGGGGGCGCCGTTGTTAGGTGTGTTATAAAGGCACTCAAACACTAGTGGGAGCGCAGTATAAGTTTACACATGTAATTACCTAAGGTTATTCCTAACTGGCACACGAGCAGCTCCACATTTTGCTATCATTATTTTTCCTTTGCGCTGGTTTATTTGTATACCAAGAAGTGGTTACAGCCAGAGACTTTGCCAGGACCTCAGATCGTGGAGTGTGTGGTCATGGACCGGTATCTGCATGTGCTCCCTGCGACTTTGAGGAAGTGAGTCAGCCATGGAGACCCCAAAACGGCATTTATATGAAAAGACGCATGTCTCTTTATGCATAGGTTGCATGCACTGCATCACGTCAGGGTCGCATGGAAAAACAAATGTGTGTGATATATGTTGATGGGAAACCAGTCACTGCACTGCTAGATTCAGGTAGCGTTGTGACTCTAGTCAACAGCAAGTGTGTGAACCCTAAAAAAATTACACCCTAGTACAATCGGTATCATTTGCATCCATGGGGACACTTGGGACTACCAGACCGCGGTAGTTGAGATTGTCACCCCTTGGGGTAGCGTGACACATTCAGTGGGGGTGGTACCTTCCCTGCATCATGAGGTTCTGATGGGGAGGGATTTTCCCCATTTTTGGAGGTTATGGGAAGGCACAGAGAGTCTGGAGGATAGAGCTCCCCCTGCTGGGGAAGCACCGGATTTCTCACCAGAACCTTTTTTCCAGAGGAGATGGTTGGCAGGACCAAGGAAGAAGGAGACTCTCTTTCTTTCCTGGTAATGGCTGGGGAGCCAGAGGAGCTGGATGACAGCTCTCAGCTGGAGGTTAATGAACCAGAGAACCTTTCTGACTCTAATAGTGAGGGGGGACAGGATGTGACCCCTGACTTGGAAGTCAGGAGGGAGAATTTTCGTACCAAACAATTATGAGATGTCACCCTCATTAGAGCCAGAGAGGATGTTAAGATAATAGATGGGGAACCTGTGGATCCTAATTGGGGGTGTCTTTCCCCTACATGGCTCTTAAAAACAGTCTGCTCTATCAGGTGGTAAAACACGGTGAGGACGAGGTAGAACAGTTGGTGGTTCCCAAACCCTTCCGCAGGTTGGTGCTGGACTTGGCCCATGTCATGTAAGGGGGGGATATCTGGGTATGGAAAAGACCAGGGAGAGGATAACCCAGATATTATTCTGGCCCGGGTTGTATGCAGATGTCAGAGAGTACTGCGAGTGTCAAATATCTGCACCGTCACCCCATTTCCGCAGTCCACTTGTTCCCTTACCCATAATTGAAGTGCCATTTGAGATAATTGGCATGGATCTGGTGGGGCCAGTGGTAAAGTCTGCCCAGGGCCAACAACACATTCTGGTAATACTGGACTACGCGACCCACTACCTGGAAACCTCCACTAAGACTATCGCCATGGAATTGGGCCAGGTGTTTAGTCACACAGGGATCCCAAAAGATGTCTTAATGGATCAGGGTATCCCATTCATGTCCGGGGTTACTAAGGAACTGTGCAAGTTGTACAAAATCTTGTATCGCCTTACCTCTGTTTACCACCCCCAAACTGATGGTCTGGTGGAAAGATTTAACAAGATCCTCAAGAGTATGTTAAAAAAGGTGGTGGATAAAGATGGGAGAAATTGGGATTTTTTTGTTGCCGTATCTTATGTTTGGCATACGAGAGGTTCCGCAGGCATCTACGGTGTATTCCCCATTTGAACTCTTGTATGGTAGACATCCCAGGGGACTGCTAGATGTTGCAAAAGAAACCTGGGAAGGAGAGACCACACCTTATAAAAGCATCATTGAGCATATCTCCTTAATGCAGGATAGAATCGCAGCTTTCCTGCCCCTTGTACAAGAACATATGGAGCAAGCCCAGGAAGCCCAGAGAAGGGCTTATAATCGGGGTGCCAAAACCCGGACTTTCAACCCCGGAGACAGAGTGCTGGTACTAGTCCCCACGATTGAAAGTAAATTCCTGGCAAAGTGGCAGGGTCCCTTTGAGATTAGGGAATAAGTAGGGGAAGTGAACTACAATGCTTACCAGCCAGGGAAAAGGAAACCGGAGCAAATTTACCATGTTAATCTTTTAAAACTGGACAGAGAGAGTTTACTGGCAGTGCCCACTCCTCAAAAGGACAGGCTACCAATGACCCTGGACATCCTCATAACTGAGACCTTGCCACTGATGCAACAAAATTACGTGAAGCAATTTATATGTAAAAATAGAGACTTTTTCTCTCTCCTACCCGGACTGACCACCGTAATACAACATGATACAGTGACGGAACCAGGAGTCTGCGTAAATGTAAAACCCTGAGGCTAGATGGGAGGTGGTGGCAAAGGAGATAAAAACATGTAGGAGTTGGACATGATAGTGGAGTCTCACAGTGCCTGGTCGAGCCCCATAGTGCTGGTCCCAAAACCCGATGGCACTATCAGGTTCTGTAATGATATCAGGAAGCTGAATAACGTGTCCAAGTTTGACACACACCCGATGCCATGGGTTGATGAACTTGTGGACAGGTTGGGAGGTGCCCGATACATAACAACCCTAGATCTAACTAAGGGCTATTGGCAGATCCCTCTGACGGAGTCAGCAAATAAAAAAATGGCATTTTCTACTCCCGAGGGGTCCTTCCAGTACAAGTGAATGCCATTTGGTCTGCATGGGGCCCTTGCATCCTTCCAGAGAATGAAGGACAAGACCTTGAGGCCGCATCGCCCCTATGCAGCTGTGTATCTAGATGATGTGGGAATCGCATCTGCCCCAAGTACAAGCAGTGGTGGATTCTTTTATGGTAGCAGGTCTAACAGCCAACCCAAAAAGGTATGCCATAGGCCTGGAAGAGGCCAAATATCTTGGGTATGTTATTGGTCTGGGATTGATCAAGCCCCAGACCAACAAGATCGAGGCAATTCAAAAATGGCCCCAACCAATAAATAAAACACAGTTTTGTGCCTTCTTGGGGTTTACAGGGTATTACAGGCGTTTCATACCCAACTTTCCCACCATTGCCGTCCCTCTGACCAACCTGACTAAGGGTAGAAGTGTGGGCATGGTGAAGTGGAACTCCGAAGTGAGAAGGCGTTTCGGAAGTTGAAACAGGCCCTCTGTGTACAACTGGTGCTTGTCACCCTGGACTTCACCAAGGACTTTGTGGTGCAGACCGACGCCTCTGATGTGGGTCTAGGGGCTTTACTGTCCCAGATCAGGAATGGGGAGGATTACCCGGTTGTATACCTAAGCCAGAAACTAAACCGGCATGAGAAAATTATGTCATAGTCGAGAAGGAATGCCTCGCTATTAAATGGGCCTTGGAGGCCCTAAAGTATTATCTATTGGTCTGGCCATTTAGACTGGTCAATGACCATGCCCCCCTGAAATGGATGTGTGACAAGTTGTACTGTAACATATAGAATGCAGCCTATTGGAGTTTGGGGTCCAGTTTGCTCCGTGTCTATGGTAAGTTGTACTGTAACATATAGAATGCAGCCTACTGGAGTTTGGGGTCCATTCTGCTCCGTGTCTATGGTAAGTTGTACTGTAACATATACAACGCAGCCTACTGAAGTTTGGAGTCCATTCTGTTCCCTGTCTATCGTAAGTTGTACTGTAACATACAGTATATAATGCAGCCTACTGGAGTTTGGAGTCCATTCTGCTCTGTGCCTATGGTAAGTTGTACTGTAAAATATACAATGCAGCCTACTGGAGTTTGGGGTCCATTCTGCTCCGTGTCTGTGGTAAGTTGTACTGTAACATACAGTATATAATGCAGCCTACTGGAGTTTGGAGTCCATTCTGCTCTGTGCCTATGGTAAGTTGTACTGTAACATATACAATGCAGCCTACTGGAGTTTGGGGTCCATTCTGCTCTGTGCCTATGGTAAGTTGTACTGTAACATATAGAATGCAGCCTACTGGAGTTTGGAGTCCATTCTGCTCTGTGCCTATGGTAAGTTGTACTGTAAAATATACAATGCAGCCTACTGGAGTTTGGGGTCCATTCTGCTCCGTGTCTGTGGTAAGTTGTACTGTAACATACAGTATACAATGCAGCCTACTGGAGTTTGGAGTCCATTCTGCTCTGTGCCTATGGTAAGTTGTACTGTAACATATACAATGCAGCCGGTCATCCGACGTAACATATACAATGTCATGTTGAATGGTATCCGTGTCTCGT
>BLSH010485039.1:23540-42006 GCA_018402905.1 Glandirana rugosa | reverse complement strand
TCTACTTCCAATCCACCTTGTACCCTACTACCTCTCTACTGCCCATCTACCTAGTACCCTACTACCTCTCTACTGCCCATCTACCTAGTACCCTACTACCTCTCTACTGCCAATCCACCTAGTACCCTACTACCTCTCTACTGCCCATCCACCTAGTACCCTACTACCTCTATACTGCCAATCCACCTTGTACCCTACTACCTCTCTACTGCCAATCCACCTAGTACCCTACTACCTCTCTACTGCCCATCTACCTAGTACACTATTACCTCCATACTGCCAATCCACCTAGTACCCTACTACCTCTCTACTGCCAATCCACCTAGTACCCTACTACCTCTATACTGCTAATCCACCTAGTACCCTACTACCTCTCTACTGCCAATCCACCTTGTACCCTACTACCTCTATACTGCCAATCTACCTAGTACCCTACTATCTCTATACTGCCAATCCACCTAGTACCCTACTATCTCTATACTGCCAATCTACCTAGTACACTACTACCTCTATACTACCAATCCACCTAGTACCCTACTGCCTCTCTACTGCCAATCCACCTAGTACCCTACTACCTCTATACTGCTCATCCACCTAGTACCCTACTACCTCTATACTGCCCATCCACCTAGTACCCTACTACCTCTATACTGCCCATCCACCTAGTACCCTACTGCCTCTCTACTGACAATCCACCTAGTACCCTACTATCTCTCTACTGCCAATCCACCTAGTACACTACTACCTCTATACTGCCAATCTACCTAGTACCCTACTATCTCTCTACTGCCAATCCACCTAGTACACTACTACCTCTATACTGCCAATCCACCTTGTACCCTACTACTGCTATACTGCCAATCTACCTAGTACCCTACTACCTCTCTACTGCCAATCCACCTAGTACGTTACTACCTCCATACTGCCAATCCACCTAGTACCCTACTACCTCCATACTGCCAATCCACCTAGTAACCTAACACCTCTATACTGCCCATACACCTAATACCCTTCTACATCTATATTACCCCATCCACATAATACCCTTCTACATCTATGCTGCCCACCCCCATGGCTAATACCCCATTACATCTATAGTACCCCATCTTTTCCATTTTACATCCATAATTTCCCTCCATATTGCTGACTTCCTCCTGCCCTGAATGTGAAATGTTCCCCCAGCTTTAGCGCTGGGCCCCAAAATCAGCCTGCTATTGTACAGAATGGGGCCCTAGTGGAGCCCACCTTCTGGACACTCCCACTCCCTGTATGACAATGGACACCAGGAGTTGTTCCAATAGGCTGGGCCCCATGTCTTCTCCCACCTATGTCTGGGTTCTGGGTCCCTAGAGGTTGTCATGCTGGGGGTTGTAGTTCTCCGGAATCCACCATCTCATGGGGGGGGGGTGTTATGCTGGGGGGGGGCTGTAGTGCTCCAGACTCCAGATGATAGTGGGAATGTGGCGGGATGGGTGGGGGGTGAAGATCTTCACAGTTTGCTCACAGTCTGGTTGTAGGGTGAGAAAACCTGCAGGTTGGGAGGACAAGAGACGGAAGGTGGTGAGAGGGGCTCACAGGACGAAGGGGGAGGGGGGTTTATTGACCCAGGAATCCAGATCTGTGTGTTTGTGTTCAGGATTATCACTTTTATTCCATGCATTAGAATTTATAACATATCTGGAGTGGTACCATTGGTGAAAAGTGGCCCTCGTGGTCTCCAGGTACCAGAAGAACCTTTCTTCTTAATGGAAACTGCCCAATCCCTCTGAATGATGGATCCTGCTTGCATCAGATTTCATCTTGGGGGCCCTTATGCTGGATTTACAGTATGAATGTGGAGACGTAGCTTGGAGGAGCTTTGGGAGGACCACAGAGACATCATGGTGGCTCATCAGTAAAGTGGAACCTGAAATTGGCGTTTAGTGACTGGTGGAGGAAAAGTCACCCAATGATTGGCCAGAAGAGCATTTCATTATGTATGTTATCTCTGCTCTGTTGTAATGTCCTTCTCGTTTCCTTCAGGGGCCAAACCCCAGCAGGGCGCCGGAGGAAACCCCATATATCAGCCGGATTATGCCAGGGGTGAGAGCAAGACTGCAACCAACCCTCATCATTTAACACCTAACTGCCCCCCCCCCACTGGTGCCAGAACTGCCCCTCCTTTACCCAGACTGACACTGCCGCTCTCCAGCCATCTGTAATGACTCCATTGACTTTACTGCCCACACAACTGCTCCCTGACCGACCTCCCATGGACACTGCCCCTTTCCAACCCTCCAGATGGCCCACTGACTGCCCTGCTCACCTAGCTGCCCTAATGACTGACGTCCAGTTATCACTGCCTCTCTCCAGACCTCTGACTTTACTGCCCACCCAACTACCACTGACTGACATCCAACTGGCACTGTCCCTTTCTAACCCTCCAAATGGCCCACTGACTGCCCTGCTCACCTAGCTGCCCTAATGACTGACGTCCAGTTATCACTGCCTCTCTCTAGACCTCTGACTTTACTGCCCACCCAACTACCACTGACTGACATCCAACTGGCACTGTCCCTTTTCAACCCTCCAAATGACCCACTGACTGCACTGCCCACCCAACTACCCCCTGACTGACCTTCCACTGACACTGCCCCTTTCCAACTCTCCAAATAGCCCACTGACTGCACTGCCCAACCAACTGCCGCATGACTGACCTCCAACTGACACTGCCTCTCTCCAGACCTCTGACTTTACTGCCCACCCAACTGCCTCCTGACTGACTTCCAACTGACACTGCCTCTTTTGAACCCTCCAGCTAGCCAACCGACTGCCCTGCTCACCCAACCGCCCTGATGAATGACGTCGACCTATCACTGCCTCTCTCCAGACCTCTGAGTTTACTGCCTATCCAACTGCCACCTGACTGACATCCAACTGACACTGCCCCTTTCTAACCCTCCAGCTGACCCACTGACTACACTGCCTTAATGACTGACCTCCAACTGACTCTTCATCTATCCAGCCCCCTGACTTTACTGCCCACCCAACTGCCCTAATGACTGACCTTCAACTGACAGTGCCTCTCTCCAGACCCCTGACTTTATTGCCCACTCAACTACTCTCTGACTGTCATCCAACTGACACTGTCCCTTTCCAACACTCCAGCTGGCCCACTGACTGCACTGCCCACCCAACTGCCACTTGACTTGGCCTCCAGCTAACACTGCACCTTTCCAACCCTCCAGCTGCCCACCCAACTGCCACCTGACTGACTTCCAAATGACAGTTCATCTCTCCAGCCTCCTAACTTTACTGCTCACCCAACTGCCCCCTGTCTAACCTCCAACTGACACTGCCCCTTTCCAACCCCCAAGCTGACCCACTGACTGCACTGCCCGCCCAACTGCCCAAAGAATAACCTCCAACTGACACTGCCTCTCTCCAGACCGCTAACTTTATTGCCTACCCAACTGTTCCCTGACTGACCTCAAAAAGACACTGCATTCTGACTTCCCCGCTGACTGTACTGCCCACCCAACTGCCCCCTGACTAACCTCCAACTGACAATGTGCCTTTCCAACTTTCCAACTACTCCACACACTTTACTGCCCACCCAACTGAACCCTTACTAACCTCCAACGGAAAAAATGCTTATCCAACACTGCACCCCCCTGACTCTTGCCACGGACAGAACGGAACATCTAACTGACCACTGCGTGTCCATAGACAATTTCTAATCAATTTACTTTTCTTTTCTCCTTCTCAGCTTTAGGTGCGGGGGCCCAGCAGCCGGGACTTTCCGGTCCTCTGGGGGCAAAATCTGGAGGTAAGTGTTACATATTTGGATCTCTTACTTCAAAAATGTCAGCTGTTTTGTGTACGGTCCAGTCTCCATCTACAGGCAGACCTGTGTATACATCGACAACAACCCTCTATATCTACAGTCTGACCTTTGTATACACCGACAACAACCCTCTATATCTACAGTCTGACCTGTGTATACACCAACTACAACCCTCTATATCTACAGTCTGATCTGTGTATACATCGACAACAACCCTCTATATCTACAGTCTGACCTGTGTATACACCGACTACAACCCTCTATATCTACAGTCTGACCTGTGTATACACCGACTACAACCCTCTATATCTACAGACTGACCTGTGTATACACCGACTACAGCCATCTATATCTACAGTCTGACCTGTGTATACACCAACTACAACCCTCTATATCTACAGTCTGACCTGTGTATACACCAACTACAACCCTCTATATCTACAGTCTGATCTGTGTATACACCGACTACAATCCTCTATATCTACAGTCTGACCTGTGTATACACCGACAACAACCCTCTATATCTACAGTCTGACCTGTGTATACACTGACCACAACCATCTATATCTACAGTCTGACCTGTGTATACACCGACTACAACCCTCTATATCTACAGTCTGACCTGTGTATACACCGACTACAACCCTCTATATCTACAGTCTGACCTGTGTATACACCGACTACAACCATCTCTATCTACAGTCTGACCTGTGTATACACCGACTACAACCCTCTATATCTACAGTCTGACCTGTATATACATCGACAACAACCCTCTATATCTACAGACTGACCTGTGTATACACCGACTAAAACCATCTATATCTACAGTCTGACCTGTGTATACACCGACTACAACCATCTATATCTACAGTCTGACCTGTGTATACACCGATTACAACCCTCTATATCTACAGTCTGACCTGTGTATACATCGACTACAACCCTCTATATCTACAGTCTGACCTGTGTATACACCAACTACAATCCTCTATATCTACAGTCTGACCTGTGTATACACCGACTACAATCCTCCATATCTACAGTCTGACCTGTGTATACACCGACTACAACCCTCTATATCTACAGTCTGACCTGTGTATACACCGATTACAACCCTCTATATCTACAGTCTGACCTGTGTATACACCGATTACAACCCTCTATATCTACAGTCTGACCTGTGTATACACACCGACTACAACCCTCTATATCTACAGTCTGACCTGTGTATACACCGACAAAAACCCTCTATATCTACAGTCTGACCTGTGTATACATCGACAACAACCCTCTATATCTACAGACTGACCTGTGTATACACCGACTAAAACCATCTATATCTACAGTCTGACCTGTGTATACACCGACTACAACCCTCTATATCTACAGTCTGACCTGTGTATACACCGACTACAACCATCTATATCTACAGTCTGACCTGTGTATACACCGACAACAACCCTCTATATCTACAGTCTGACCTGTGTATACACCGACTACAACCCTCTATATCTACAGTCTGACCTGTGTATACACCGACTACAACCCTCTATATCTACTGTCTGACCTGTGTATACACCCACTACAACCCTCTATATCTACAGTCTGACCTGTGTATACACCGACAACAACCCTCTATATCTACAGTCTGACCTGTGTATACACCGACTACAACCCTCTATATCTACAGTCTGACCTGTGTATACACCGACTAAAACCATCTATATCTACAGTCTGACCTGTGTATACACCGACTACAACCCTCTATATCTACAGTCTGACCTGTATATACACCGACTACAACTATCTATATCTACAGGCTGACCTGTGTATACACCGACTACAACCCTCTATATCTACAGTCTGACCTGTGTATACACCGACTACAACCCTCTATATCTACAGTCTGACCTGTGTATACACTGACTACAGCCATCTATATCTACAGTCTGACCTGTGTATACACCGACTACAACCCTCTAAATCTACAGTCTGATGTGTGTATACACCGACTACAATCCTCTATATCTACAGGCTGACCTGTGTATACACCGACTACAACCCTCTATATCTACAGTCTGACCTGTGTATACACCGACTACAACCATCTATATCTACTGTCTGACCTGTGTATACACCGACTACAACCCTCTAAATCTACAGTCTGACCTGTGTATACACCGACTACAACCCTCTATATCTACAGTCTGACCTGTGTATACACCGACTACAACCATCTATATCTACTGTCTGACCTGTGTATACACCGACTACAACCCTCTAAATCTACAGTCTGACCTGTGTATACACCGACTACAATCCTCTATATCTACAGGCTGACCTGTGTATACACCGACTACAACCCTCTATATCTACAGTCTGACCTGTGTATACACCGACTACAATCCTCTATATCTACAGTCTGACCTGTGTATACATCGACAACAACCCTCTATATCTACAGACTGACCTGTGTATACACCGACTAAAACCATCTATATCTACAGTCTGACCTGTGTATACACCGACTACAATCCTCTATATCTACAGGCTGACCTGTGTATACACCGACTACAGCCCTCTATATCTACAGTCTGACCTGTGTATACACCGACTACAACCATCTATATCTACCGTCTGACCTGTGTATACACCGACTACAACCCTCTAAATCTACAGTCTGACCTGTGTATACACCGACTACAATCCTCTATATCTACAGGCTGACCTGTGTATACACCGACTACAGCCCTCTATATCTACAGTCTGACCTGTGTATACACCGACTACAACCATCTATATCTACTGTCTGACCTGTGTATACACCGACTACAACCCTCTAAATCTACAGTCTGACCTGTGTATACACCGACTACAATCCTCTATATCTACAGGCTGACCTGTGTATACACCGACTACAACCCTCTATATCTACAGTCTGACCTGTGTATACACCGACAACAACCCTCTATATCTACAATCTGACCTGTGTATACACCGACTACAAACCTCTATATCTACAGTCTTACCTGTGTATACACCTACTACAACCCTCTATATCTACAGTCTGACCTGTGTATACACCGACTACAACCATCTATATCTACAGTCTGACCTGTATATACACCGACTACAACCCTCTATATCTACAGTCTGACCTGTGTATACACCGACTACAACCATCTATATCTACAGTCTGACCTGTATATACACCGACAACAACCCTCTATATCTACAATCTGACCTGTGTATACACCGACTACAATCCTCTATATCTACAGTCTGACCTGTGTATACACCGACTACAACCATCTATATCTACAGTCTGACCTGTATAGACACCGACAACAACCATCTATATCTACAATCTGACCTGTGTATACACCGACTACAATCCTCTATATCTACAGGCTGACCTGTGTATACACCGACTACAACCCTCTATATCTACAGTCTGACCTGTGTATACACCAACTACAATCCTCTATATCTACAGTCTGACCTGTGTATACACTGACTACAACCATCTATATCTACAGTCTGACCTGTATATACACCGACTACAACCCTCTATATCTACAGTCTGACCTGTGTATACACCGACTACAACCCTCTATATCTACAGTCTGACCTGTGTATACACCCACTACAACCCTCTTTATCTATAGTCTGACCTGTGTATACACCGACAACAACCATCTATATCTACAATCTGACCTGTGTATACACCGACTACAATCCTCTATATCTACAGGCTGACCTGTGTATACACCGACTACAATCCTCTATATCTACAGTCTGACCTGTGTATACACCAACTACAATCCTCTATATCTACAGTCTGACCTGTGTATACACCGACTACAACCATCTATATCTACAGTCTGACCTGTATATACACCGACTACAACCCTCTATATCTACAGTCTGACCTGTGTATACACCGACTACAACCATCTATATCTACAGTCTGATCTGTATATACACCGACAACAACCCTCTATATCTACAATCTTACCTGTGTATACACCGACTACAATCCTCTATATCTACAGGCTGACCTGTGTATACACCGACTACAACCCTCTATATCTACAGTCTGACCTGTGTATACACCGACTACAACCCTCTATATCTACAGTCTGACCTGTGTATACACCGACTACAACCTTCTATATCTACAGTCTGACCTGTGTATACACCCACTACAACCCTCTTTATCTACAGTCTGACCTGTGTATACACCGACTACAACCATCTATATCTACAGTCTGACCTGTGTATACACCGACTACAACATTCTATATCTACAGTCTGACCTGTGTATACACCCACTACAACCCTCTTTATCTAAAGTCTGACCTGTGTATACACCGACCACAACCATCTATATCTACAGTCTGACCTGTGTATACACCGACTACAACCATCTATATCTACAGTCTGACCTGTGTATACACCCACTACAACCATCTATATCTACAGGCTGACCTGTGTATACACCGACTACAACCATCTATATCTACAGTCTGACCTGTGTATACACCGACTACAACCCTCTATATCTACAGTCTGACCTGTGTATACACCGACAACAACCCTCTATATCTACAGTCTGACCTGTGTATACACTGACCACAACCATCTATATCTACAGTCTGACCTGTGTACACACCGACTACAACCATCTATATCTACAGGCTGACCTGTGTATACACCGACTACAACCTTCTATATCTACAGTCTGACCTGTGTATACACCCACTACAACCCTCTTTATCTACAGTCTGACCTGTGTATACACCGACTACAACCATCTATATCTACAGTCTGACCTGTGTATACACCGACTACAACATTCTATATCTACAGTCTGACCTGTGTATACACCCACTACAACCCTCTTTATCTAAAGTCTGACCTGTGTATACACCGACCACAACCATCTATATCTACAGTCTGACCTGTGTATACACAGACTACAATCCTCTATATCTACAGTCTGACCTGTGTATACACCCACTACAACCATCTATATCTACAGGCTGACCTGTGTATACACCGACTACAACCATCTATATCTACAGTCTGACCTGTGTATACACCGACAACAACCCTCTATATCTACAGTCTGACCTGTGTATACACTGACCACAACCATCTATATCTACAGTCTGACCTGTGTACACACCGACTACAACCATCTATATCTACAGGCTGACCTGTGTATACACCGACTACAACCCTCTATATTTACAGTCTGACCTGTGTATACACAGACTACAATCCTCTATATCTACAGTCTGACCTGTGTATACACCAACCACAACCCTCTATATCTACTGTCTGACCTGTGTATACACCGACTACAACCCTCTATATTTACAGTCTGACCTGTGTATACACCGACTACAACCCTCTATATCTACAGTCTGACCTGTGTATACACCGACAACAACCCTCTATATCTACAGTCTGACCTGTGTATACACCGATTACAACCTTCTATATCTACAGTCTGACCTGTGTATACACCGACAACAACCCTCTATATCTTCAGTCTTACCTGTGTATACACCGATTACAACCTTCTATATCTACAGTCTGATCTGTGTATACACCGACTACAACCCTCTATATCTACAGTCTGACCTGTGTATACACCGACAACAACCCTCTATATCTACAGTCTGACCTGTGTATACACAGACTACAATCCTCTATATCTACAGTCTGACCTGTGTATACACCGACAACAACCCTCTATATCTACAGTCTGACCTGTGTATACACCGACTACAACCCTCTATATCTACAGTCTGACCTGTGTATACACCGACTACAACCCTCTATATCTACAGTCTGACCTGTGTATTCACCGACTACAACCCTCTATATCTACAGTCTTACCTGTGTATACACCCACTACAACCCTCTTTATCTACAGTCTGACCTGTGTATACACAGACTACAATCCTCTATATCTACAGTCTGACCTGTGTATACACCGACTACAACCCTCTATATCTACAGTCTGACCTGTGTATACACCGACTACAACCCTCTATATCTACAGTCTGACCTGTGTATACACCGACAACAACCCTCTATATCTACAGTCTGACCTGTGTATACACCGATTACAACCTTCTATATCTACAGTCTGATCTGTGTATACACCGACTACAACCCTCTATATCTACAGTCTGACCTGTGTATACACTGACTACAACCCTCTATATCTACAGTCTGACCTGTGTATACACCTACTACATCCCTCTATATCTACAGTCTGACCTTTGTATACACCGACTACAACCCTCTATATCTACAGTCTCACCTGTGTATACACCGACTACAACCATCTATATCTACAGTCTGACCTGTGTATACACCGACTACAACCATCTATATCTACAGTCTGATCTGTGTATACACCGACCACAACCCTCTATATCTACAGTCTGGCATGTGTATACACCGACTACAGTCATCTATATCTACAGTCTGACCTTTGTATACACCGACTACAACCGTCTATATCTACAGTCTGACCTGTGTATACACCGACAACAACCCTCTATATCTACAGTCTGTCCTGTGTATACACCGACTACAACCCTCTATATCTACAGTCTGACCTGTGTATACACCGACAACAACCCTCTATATCTACAGTCTGACCTGTGTATACACTGACCACAACCATCTATATCTACAGTCTGACCTGTGTATTCACCGACTACAACCCTATATATCTACAGTCTGACCTGTGTATACACCGACTACAACCCTCTATATCTACAGTCTGACCTGTGTATACACCGACTACAACCCTCTATATCTACAGTCTGACCTGTGTATTCACCGACTACAACCCTCTATATCTACAGTCTGACCTGTGTATACACCGACAACAACCCTCTATATCTACAGTCTGTCCTGTGTATACACCGACTACAACCCTCTATATCTACAGTCTGACCTGTGTATTCACCGACTACAACCCTCTATATCTACAGTCTGACCTGTGTATACACCGACTACAGCCATCTATATGACCTGTGTATACATCGACTACAACCCTCTATATCTACAGTTTGATCTGTGTATACACCGACTACAACCCTCTATATCTACAGTCTGAACTGTGTATACACTGACTACAACCCTCTATATCTACAGTCTGGCATGTGTATACACCGACTACAACCCTCTATATCTACAGTCTGACCTGTGTATATACCGACTACAACCCTCTATATCTACAGTCTGACCTGTGTATACACCGATTACAACCCTCTATATCTACAGTCTGACCTGTGTATACAGTGACTACAACCATCTATATCTACAGTCTGACCTGTGTATACACTGACTACAACCCTCTATATCTACAGTCTGACCTGTGTATACACCAACTACAATCCTCTATATCTACAGTCTGACCTGTGTATACACTGACTACAACAATCTATATCTACAGTCTGACCTGTGTATACACCGACTACAACCTTCTATATCTACAGTCTGACCTGTGTATACACCGACTACAACCCTCTATATCTACAGTCTGACCTGTGTATACACCGACTACAACCCTCTATATCTACAGTCTGACCTGTGTATACACCGACTAAAGCCCTCTATATCTACAGTCTGACCTGTGTATACACCGACCACAACCATCTATATCTACAGTCTGACCTGTGTATACACCGACTACAACCCTCTATATCTACAGTCTGATCTGTGTATACACCGACCACAACCATCTATATCTACAGTCTGACCTGTGTATACACCGACTACAACCATCTATATCTACAGTCTGACCTGTGTATACACCGACTACAAACCTCTATATCTACAGTCTGACCTGTGTATACACCGACAACAACCCTCTATATCTACAGTCTGACCTTTGTATACACCGACAACAACCCTCTATATCTACAGTCTGACCTTTGTATACACCGACTACAACCCTCTATATCTACAGTCTGTCCTGTGTATACACCGACTACAACCCTCTATATCTACAGTCTGTCCTGTGTATACACCGACAACAACCCTCTATATCTACAGTCTGACCTGTGTATACACCGACTACAGCCATCTATACGACCTGTGTATACATCGACTACAACCCTCTATATCTACAGTCTGATCTGTGTATACACCGACTACAACCCTCTATATCTACAGTCTGACCTGTGTATACACCGACTACAGTCATCTATATCTACAGTCTGACCTTTGTATACACCGACTACAACCGTCTATATCTACAGTCTGTCCTGTGTATACACCGACAACAACCCTCTATATCTACAGTCTGGCATGTGTATACACCGACTACAGTCATCTATATCTACAGTCTGACCTTTGTATACACCGACTACAACCGTCTATATCTACAGTCTGACCTGTGTATACACCGACTACAGCCATCTATATGACCTGTGTATACATCGACTACAACCCTCTATATCTACAGTCTGGCATGTGTATACACCGACTGCAGTCATCTATATCTACAGTCTGACCTTTGTATACACCGACTACAACCATCTATATCTACAGTCTGACCTGTGTATACACCGACAACAACCCTCTATATCTACAGTCTGTCCTGTGTATACACCGACTACAACCCTCTATATCTACAGTCTGACCTGTGTATTCACCGACTACAACCCTCTATATCTACAGTCTGACCTGTGTATACACCGACTACAGCCATCTATATGACCTGTGTATACACCGACTACAACCCTCTATATCTACAGTTTGATCTGTGTATACACCGACTACAACCCTCTATATCTACAGTCTGGCATGTGTGTACACCAACTACAATCCACTATATCTACAGTCTGACCTGTGTATACACCTACTACAATCCTCTATATCTACAGCCTGACCTGTGTATACACTGACTACAACCCTCTATATCTACAGTCTGACCTGTGTATACACCGACCACAACCCTCTATATCTACAGTCTGACCTGTGTATACACCGACTACAACCCTCTATATCTACAGTCTGACCTGTGTATACACCGACTACAATCCTCTGTATCTACAGTCTGACCTGTGTATACACCGATTACAACCCTCTATATCTACAGTCTGACCTGTGTATACAGTGACTACAACCATCTATATCTACAGTCTGACCTGTGTATACACCGACTACAACCCTCTATATCTACAGTCTGACCTGTGTATACACCGACTACAACCCTCTATATCTAAAGTCTGACCTGTGTATACACTGATAACAACCCTCTATATCTACAGTCTTACCTGTGTATACACCGACAACAACCCTCTATATCTACAGTCTGACCTGTGAGTACACCGACTACAACCCTCTATATCTACAGTCTGACCTGTGTATACACCGACAACAACCCTCTATATCTACAGTCTGACCTGTGTATACACCGACAACAACCCTCTATATCTACAGTCTGACCTGTGAGTGCACCGACTACAACCCTCTATATCTAAAGTCTGACCTGTGTATACACCGACAACAACCCTCTATATCTACAGTCTGACCTGTGTATACACCGACAACAACCCTCTATATCTACAGTCTGACCTGTGTATACACCGACTACAGCCCTCTATATCTACAGTTTGACCTGTGTATACGCCGACAACAACCCTCTATATCTACAGTCTGACCTGTGTATACACCGACTACAACTGTCTATATCTACAGTCTGACCTGTGAGTACACCGACTACAACCCTCTATATCTACAGTCTGACCTGTGTATACACCGACAACAACCCTCTATATCTACTGTCTGACCTGTGTATACACCAACTACAACCCTCTATATCTACAGTCTGACCTGTGTATGCACCGACTACAATCCTCTATATCTACAGTCTGACCTGTGTATACACTGACTACAACCCCCTATATCTACAGTCTGACCTGTGTATACACCAACTACAACCCTCTATATCTACAGTCTGACCTGTGTGTACCCGGACTACAACCATCTATAGCTACAGTCTGACCTGTGTATACACCTACTACAACCCTCTATATCTACAGTCTGACCTTTGTATACACCAGCTACAATCCTCTATATCTACAGTCTGACCTGTGTATACACCGACTACAATCCTCTATATCTACAGTCTGACCTATGTATACACCAACTACAATCCCCTATATCTACAGTCTGACCTGTGTATACACCAACTACAATCCTCTATATCTACAGTCTGACCTGTGTATACACCAACTACAATCCTCTATATCTACAGTCTGACCTGTGTATACACTGACTACAACCCTCTATATCTACAGTCTGACCTGTGTATACACCGACCACAACCCTCTATATCTACAGTCTGACCTGTGTATACACCGACTACAACCCTCTATATCTACAGTCTGACCTGTGTATACACCGACTACAATCCTCTATATCTACAGTCTGACCTGTGTATACACCGACCACAACCCTCTATATCTACAGTCTGACCTGTGTATACACCGACTACAATCCTCTATATCTACAGTCTGACCTGTGTATACACCGACTACAACCCTCTATATCTACAGTCTGACCTGTGTATACACTGACTACAACCATCTATATCTACAGTCTGACCTGTGTATACACCAACTACAATCCTCTATATCTACAGTCTGACCTGTGTATACACCGACCACAACCCTCTATATCTACAGTCTGACCTGTGTATACACCGACTACAACCCTCTATATCTACAGTCTGACCTGTGTATACACCGACTACAATCCTCTATATCTACAGTCTGACCTGTGTATACACCGATTACAACCCTCTATATCTACAGTCTGACCTGTGTATACACTGACTACAACCATCTATATCTACAGTCTGACCTGTGTATACACCAACTACAATCCTCTATATCTACAGTCTGACCTGTGTATACACCAACTACAACCCTCTATATCTACAGTCTGACCTGTGTATACACTGACTACAACCCTCTATATCTACAGTCTGACCTGTGTATACACTGACTACAACCATCTATATCTACAGTCTGACCTGTGTATACACCAACTACAATCCTCTATATCTACAGTCTGACCTGTGTGTACACCGACTACAGCCATCTATATCTACAGACTGATCTGTGTATACACTGACTACAACCATCTATATCTACATTCTGACCTGGGTATACAGCGACTACAACCGTCTATATCTACAGTCTGACCTGTGTATACACCGACTACAACTGTCTCTATCTACTGTGTGATCTTTATTTACCAACTACAGCCATCCTTTTTACAGTTTGATCTGTGTATACAATGACTACAATTACCTCTGTCTACAGTCTGACTGTATAACACTGCATATGTATTGGCTAGAACCTTCCCTAGACACAATATGAGTTTGACGCTATATTCATATTTTTTGGTTGCAGGAAAATACCCTCAGAACCCATCCCAAGCTTACCAACAGGGTCCTTATGGTAAGTTTCTGACCTGTTGATTCAGTTGACTGGAATTAGCATCCTATGGTTGGAAGAAGGTTGGAGTTGTCTGTTGGTTGGCAGAAGGTTTGGTGGTTGGGGGATGGTTGGAGGTATCTGATCGTTGGAGTAAGGTTTGGAGGTGTCTGTTGGTTGGAGGTATTTTTGGAGTTGTCTGGTGGTTGGCAGAAGGTTTGGAGTTGTCTGGTGATTGGAAGAAGATTGGAGTTTTCTAGTGGTTGGGGAAAGGCTTTGAGGTATCTGGTGGTTGGAGGGAGGTTCTGGGTGGTCTGGTGTTTGGAGAAAGGTTTGGAGTTGTCTGGTGCTTGGTGAGAGGTTGGAGGTATCTGGTGGTTGGAGGAAGATTTGGTGCTGTCTGGTGGTCGGAGAAAGTTTTGGAGAAAGCAGCTGATCTGAAATAAGTTGAGAGGGGCCATTATATACATAGATATTGAGGGGTCGTGTGACTAGGGCTTGATCAGAAGGGTTCCGGTGACTTGGGATTGTCAGTGGGAGATTCGGTTTTTGGAGCTAGGTTCGGAGGATTTAAATCACGAGGCTTATGCTGCAAGGAATTATGTGACTAGGGCTAGGTTGATAGGGGACTGGAGAATAGGGATAGGTTGAAAGGTTACAAGGGTTCAGTTGACTAGGGTAAGTTGGTAGAAGAGGTGGTGACTGGGACTATGTAGTGAGGGGTCAGGTGATTGGTGTAGGTTGGTGGGGGAGTTGGTGACTGGAGCTAGTTTGAAAGAGGTTATGTGCTGGGGCTAGGATAGAAGAGGTTAGGCAACTAGGGTAGGTTGGTGGTGGATTTGTTAATGTGGCTATTTTGGAAGGGATCAAGTGACTGGGGCTAGGTTGGTGGGGCAGTTTGTGACCAGGGCTGCTTTGAAAGTGGTCAGGTAACAGAGGTAGGCTGGTGGGTGATGTGGTAACTGTTTGGAAGAGATAACATGACTAGGGCTAGGTTGAAACATGTAGGCTGACTGAGGTAGGTTGGTGGGGGAGTTGGTGACTGGGTTTAGGTCAGAAGGGGTCAGGTGACTGGGGTAGGTTGGTAGGGGAGTTAGTGACTGGGGTTATATGTGAGCTATGGTTTGGGGGGCATATAAAATACATGGCAGGTACCAACAAAATCTCTTCCTCAGGACTCGGAAATGGATATGGAGGACAGGGTGTAAAGGCTGGGAAATCAGGTGAGTGATTTCTTTTCCCTTTCTATATCACATTTGAGATGTTTTTCGTCTTGTAACTCTCATCTTGATGGTGACTCTTGGATAGTATGTGTGGAACCTCTGTCTTGAAGAAGCTCAGTCATACAGAGTGTCAGTCACACAATGGTTTCCCATCTTTACTTTATAACTCAGTTGATCCACTCTGGCTTACATACCAACTGTCTTCTTCCATCACCAGGTTTGGGCCAGTATCCTCAGGCTGCTAAACAGAAACCAGGTAACTAGAAGGTGTTAAACAATAATATACTATGATTGCTGCAATGGAAGTTACCCTCATTAGGGAGGTGATTTGTGAGTATGGTAAAATATGTATTCATTACATATTGCAGGTTATGCGAACAGAGCTGGAAGTTACCTGGGCAATGTTCTTGGACAGGGTGAGATCCAAGTGATGATGAATTACCAGAAATCATTACATCTAAGATGTGGCACCTTTAAGAAATGCTGCTTTTAAATACAACTGACTTTTTATGTGTTTCACATCTTTTGTAGGCCTTGGAGCAAAACCACCCAAAGCTGGTATGGACTTTCCGTTCTCCCTTCTAGATTGTACAAAGTGATCCTTCTGCTGGTTTTCTATGTCTGTCCATTACAACTCCTTCCACCACTGTCCTGTCTTCTCTTTCCTGTTCATGTACACTCCTGTTATTCTGAAAGTCTCCTCTAAGATATTTCATTACTAGAAGACCTTCCATCACCATGAATCATATGCATACATTTACTTATGAATGGACTCCAGTGGGCTATTCTGGATCCAGGCTTCAGGTGTCCTTTACGGATCCTCTGGAGAAGTTACATTGATCTGTAATACTGTTTCATACTAATATCTTTCCCGGCAACATGGAGAGTTTACTCTGGTGTTCCCTTTTTGTCCTTTGAAACACATTGTTTTTCATATGTTAAAGGACCCTTTTTTTCCTCAGGCGTGGTGTTCGTACCCATTACAGTCCCCATTCTCTTTGTGCCTCCACTGACTCATTGCTCTGACTACAAATGATACACTACTGTTATTATAAAACAGAGAGCCCTTTGGAGGGGACAAGTTGGGATGATGTGTCTGAATGACCTTTCACCCCATTTTATTTTCTCTCGGAACTTCGTGTTTTTTTAATGTAACCTCTCCAACCAACTTCTATATTTCCAGGTTATGGTGCAGCAGGATATCCAAACAACGCAGCTCAAGGAGGTATAGTTATCAATGTTTTGTATACTTTGTATATGTATTACTAAAGTAACCTATCTATGCATCATCAAAATCTATCGATCTATCTATCTATCTATCTATCTATCTATCTATCTATCTATCTATCTATCTATCTATCTATCTATCTATCTATCACTTAGACCTTCTCCTCACTGTGGATGTATAATCTGTTGCATTCTCTACAGGCTATGGGAATGGGGCTGCTGGATACCCGACTAACATTGGCCAGCAAGGTATTAGTCTATCTAACGCTCAGTATCACTCACTCTCACTCCTAGCAGTGCACAGTCAGTTTTCCAACCACTTAATTGGACTTTTTTGCTTTCATACTTCATACAGTGTTATTCAGCACAGTTGCAACATTGCAACATATATGAAAGAAAAAACGTTACAACGTTGACACGACTTATTGTGACATACTTCATACTTTCGTTTTTTCAGGTTAATTCACCAACCTTTTGACTGACACGTGACGATCCTCACTCTCACTCACTATGACTCGCAATCTATCTGATTATGGAACGACCGGTTACAATCAGCCCATAGGTCGTCGGGGTAAGGGTATCGGACATCTCTTACGTTGTCTAATATGTAGGTGTCACTCCTCTTCCAGATTCACTATCTATCTATCTATCTATCTATCTATCTATCTATCTATCTATCTATCTATCTATCTATCTATCTATCT
>BLSH010485015.1:253591-267928 GCA_018402905.1 Glandirana rugosa | reverse complement strand
GCAGGAGGAGTCCTCAGGTACCCAGAGCTGTCACCTGGGGGCAGGAGGAGTCCTCAGGTACCCAGAGCTGTCACCTGGGGGCAGGAGGAGTCCTCAGGTACCCAGAGCTGTCACCTGGGGGCAGGAGGAGTCCTCAGGTACCCAGAGCTGTCACATGGGGGGAGGAGGAGTCCTCAGGTACCCAGAGCTGTCACATGGGGGCAGGAGGAGTCTTCGGGTACGCAGAGCTGTCACATGGGGGCAGGAGGAGTCCTCGGGTACCCAGAGCTGTCACATGGGGGCAGGGGGAGTCCTCTGGTAGCATAGGAAGGTGAATGCGAGGTCAGTGGGCTCTCCTTGCTGTGTATTACACAAATCTGATTTTGTCTTTTCCTCTTTCCAGGTATTATTGAGACATCGTGAGAAATGGGCCACAGAAACCTGCGCCTTCTCCTGCGGCTCCTGGTCTTCATCCTCGCCCTCAACATCCTGTCTGCTGCAGATTTTGATCCGTACCGCGTCCTGGGGGTGAGCCGGACGGCCAGCCAAGCTGACATTAAGAAGGCGTACAAGAAGCTGGCCCGGGAATGGTGAGCGAGAGTTCAGACTACATACAGCCGGCCATGGGGGCGCCCTGTCCCCAAAATCCTCCCCCATTCCTATTTCTATCATTATTTACACTGCTGCGTCAGGGCCGCTGTGGGTGTTATTCACCACCCACACCACAGCAGGGGGCAGCATAGGCTGGATTGGAGGGTTGGGGTTGTGTATCGTATTAATAAAAATGTTTCCTTTGTTTCAGGCATCCGGATAAAAACAAGAACCCGGGAGCAGAAGACAAATTTATCCAAGTCAGCAAAGCTTATGAGGTATTCATGGTTTTCTTTTAATATTCATTATTGATATTTTTTTCTTTCCCGGCTCCTCTATTGGACATAAATGTCTTCCTCTGATTTCACTGAACACTGTGGGTTTCTCACAATGTGCATTAGAAGCTGCAGCAAGGAGCCCCGCCTCATTTCCTGACTGGAGGACGTCCATCAGCTAACCCCTTTCCTCCCCAGCCTTTTTCCTCCTGGGTTGATTCTGACCTTGTTTACAAGGCTTGTCCCCAGTTGTAGGCAAGGCTGTCTAAATTCCATGCCTCCTGAAAGGGATTGGGGCTGCATTTGTCTGGCCGAAGGCCGGGCTCTGAGAGAAGCCCCTGGTACGGCTCGGGCAGGGGTGCCTTAGTCCTCACAGATGGGGGAACTCCTCTGGAGGTTTTCGGCACTTTGGCCACTGCACTGCTTCACACTTTTTTCACACCTCCCTCTAGGGCTGGGCCTTTTGGCTGGGACCAGAGGAATTTTTGAATCCTGGCCGAAGGGCCTGCCATGGTCTTGCACTACTTGCACTACTTGCACTTCCTTTTCCCACTTTTATTTGCGTGTTTTGTCACATTTTGTCTTTTTTTTTGGCACATTACACTTTATCACAGTTTGATTAGTAGGCTGTAGGTCCTCAGGCCTGCCCTGAAAGTTTTGGGAGGGGGTGGATATGGCCTTTTGGCCTAGGTCGCCCTCTCTTGGGGTCACCCTTCAGGGGAGCCCCACCTAGTACTTGGGGTGGGTCTGTTTCGGCAGACCTCTTCTGGGATCCTCCTGGTTTTTGGCTAGGTGGACCTGTGAGTATCTCAGTCCGCGTCAGGAGCCGTGCGCCCCGTGGATCAGGGTAAGGGCCCTCCCTCTTCGGAAGAGGTCCATGTGCACACCCCGTGCACTTTTTTGTGTTCTCACGTTTTGTGTGCACTTTTTTTTTTTTTTTTTTTTGCACCGGGTTTTAGTCTGAGTGTTTCACACACCACGGGCTTAATTTTTAATTTTTTTTTCCCCTCCCCAGCCTGAGTGTAACAAACCCGTCCTTTTTATTCATTGCATTCCAGTTTGTTCAATCGTGGTGGGTCAGCATCACATGTGGGCATTACCTAGGGCGGTCTGTGTGCAGATAGAGCCTGCAATAGAATGCCTACTTTTGCTCACCCATTAAAGTGGTTGTCAACTCATGCCAACCACTTTAACCTACAGGTAAGCCTATAATAAGGCTTATCTGAAGGTTCCCTGCATCTCTCTCTCTCTCTCTCTCTCTCTCTCTCTCTCTCATGTGCCCATGTCACGGGGCACATGCGCAGTGAAGAAACATCCTCGGTGCCGTTCCTTCACTGACATCGTGCGGTGACTGGCGGCTCCCGTGCGCATGCGCGAGAGTGATGTCATGCCGCTCCGGCCAGTCTCAGAGCCGGAGATCACGGCCCCGGGAAGGAAGAAAGGCAGAAAATGGACGCGGCCTGGAGCGGGGACAGCGCGGGCTTCCAATGCTGACAAGTGGCACATAATGGGATAATATGTGATGCATACCGGCCTATTATGCTTCTACATTGCAGGGTAATAAAGAGGAAGTAAAACCTGTCAGGGTTTACTTCCTCTTTAAGACATTTTGATATTTGCATAACTCCTCCCAAGAGCCCGCCCACTGCTTGCATGAGGGCTGGGGGGGGGGCTGTGTTGTTCTCAGGAAACTGCACAGCCCCCAGCTGGCCCCTCCCACCAGCCATGATTTGAAATTACATGGAGACTCAGTGATGACGTCACTGGGTCTAAAATATGGTACGTAATGAAAACAAACAAGTTCTATTCAACCCCTTGTCACCTCCTGGCCCTTTAAGGGGTTACAGATGACGGGAGGCAGGGTGGTGTTTATGATCATGTGACTGCAATGATTGGCTGTCACATGATCGGAAAGCTCCCAGTCGTAAGCAGCAACGGGCAGCTTTCCGTTAGTTGCCGCCAACTGTAGCAAGAGCGCGCATTCTCGGCACAGCTCGTTTTGCAGTGTTGCGTGCAATTATGCGGCCACTTGATGCCTAGGCCCACCTGCCGAGAGGCCGCATATTTGCATGCTATTGGCGCCAAGAGGTTAAAGCATAAGTTCAACTATGTAAAAAAAAAAAATAAATGCACTTTTTTTCAGGTAAAAAATGTGTTTATTTTTTTTTTTACTAAGAGGGTGCAATGCAGGTCTCCTGCAGACTGTCAGTGTAAGCGATCTGCCCGTATATCGTACCTACAGACCGTAACACACTGACAGGAAGAGACAATGAACTACCTAGAGAACCCATCAGCTCCCTGGCAGTTCATTGAGAACTACAAGCTGACAGCTGCAAAAGGTGTGGGTACTTGTAGTTCTCTCATTCACAGAACTCTGTAAGTCAGTGACACGGCCGAGTGGGTGGAGCCCCGCATGGCTGCAGGTTTTTAAATTGTGACAGTGGGTGTGGGGAGAATATTCCTGCACCCATTGTCATAACGGAGGATGGGGGGGGGTGGTGCAGAGTCTGCTGCAACAGTACCATGGCACACCCTTCTACTTATCCTTTACAAACTGTTGATGAGGGGGAGAAAGAAACCAAGGAAGGAAAAATATAATGAGAATAAACCTCATATCCCTCAAACACGATTGCATGAAATCTTTTAATCCTCGTACACATGGGACGACGATCGTATACAACAGGTCGTACTAACTACCGTTGTATGTGATATCGATCGTTCGTATGCGCGATTTGAACAGTCGAACATACGACGGTCGTACAAGGGAGTTGTATGAGCAGACTAGAAAACTTGGTCGTAGCAACAAGCGCTCATACGACCGTTGTATCGTGTGTACAGAGCAGTTGTATTGTGCAAAACACGCATGCTCAGGAGTCAGGAACGGCCGGATGCTAATTACATGCACCTGAACGTTCTTTCTGTGGTCGTACGATCGTGTAGTGCAGTCAGTATGCTAGTTACATTATGCAACATACGATTTGCGACGATCGTACGTACGATCGTCGCCCCGTACACACGGGACGACGATCGCACGTACGATCGTGTTGAATCGTATGTTGGCTGTTGTATGTAGCATACTGACTGCACTGCACGATCGTACGACCACAGAAAGAACGTTCAGGTGCATGTAATTAGCATCCGGCCGTTCCTGACTTCTGAGCATGCGTGTTTTGCACAATACAACTTCTCTGTACACAAGATACAACGGTCGTATGACCGCTTGTTGGTACGGCCAAGTTTTCTAGTCTGCTCATACAACTCCCTTGTACGACCGTCGTATGTTCGACTGTTCTAATCGCGCATACGAACGATCGATTTCACATACAACGGTCGTGAGTACGACCTGTTGTATATGATCGTCGTCCCGTGTGTACGAGGCTTAACTTCTCACACACGATTGCATGAAATCTCCTTTTTACCCCTCGCACACGATTGCATCTCCTCCTTTTTTAGATTCTGTCCAACGAGGAGAAGAGGACCAACTACGACCGGTATGGAGACTTGGGAGAGAATCAGGGCTACAGCCAGCAGCAGCATCACCACCATTTCCGGCACTTCCATGACAGCTTCTACTTCGACGAGTCCTTCTTCCACTTCCCCTTCAACTCCGAACGCCGGGACTCCACCGACGAGAAGTATCTCCTCCAGTTCTCCCACTACATCAACGAGGTGGTCCCAGACAGCTTCCGCAAACCCTACCTCATCAAGATCACCTCCGATTGGTGCTTCAGCTGCATCCACATTGAGCCCGTATGGAAGGAGGTGGTGCAGGAGCTGGAGGGGCTGGGTACGTGTGCCCTCTGCATGCCACGATTACTCGGGTCTTGGGTTGTATTCAGTCTTGACCACCATAGACGTACCCGTACCTCACGGGACTTTTGGTAGTTACACCGGGATGATCGGCAGCTGCAGGCATTGCCCCGGCACCGTTTTTTGTAAGGCTGGCAGTCGGCTCTCTTGTATTAGCAATCAGGACGGCTAATTCAGCCCCCCCCCCCACACCCCACCTTCCGCAATCCCACCGGGAGACCCAAGCGACCAGCCAGGGTATTTGCCGGCCAGACAGCCGAACAAAGCCGTGATCAGCTTTGATCGACTGTGCATTCTAGTAACCCAGAAGCAATGACCCGACATCACTTCCGGTTTATCCAGATGTCAACGGCGCCATTTTTAAAAAATCGAGAACGTTCAAAAATTCCAATCTTGGTGATTTGAATGCTTTTACGGGCAGAGGAGGGCTTATAGACCCCAGATCTCTCCATAAAGAGGGCCTGTCACCGCCTATTACTGTCACATGGGATGTTTACATTCATTATAGACCCCAGATCTCTCCATAAAGAGGACCTGTCACCTCCTATTACTGTCACATGGGGTGTTTACATTCATTGTAGACCCCAGATCTCTCCATAAAGAGGGCCTGTCACCGCCTATTACTGTCACATGGGATGTTTACATTCATTGTAGACCCCAGATCTCTTCATAAAGAAGACCTGACACCAACTATTACTGTCACATGGGATGTTTACATTCATTATAGACCCCAGATCTCTCCATAAAGAGGACCTGTCACCGCCTATTACTGTCACATGGGATGTTTACATTCATTATAGACCCCAGATCTCTCCATAAAGATGACCTGTCACCGCCTATTACTGTCACATGGGATGTTTACATTCATTATACACCCCAGATCCCTCCATAAAGAGGACCTGTCACTGCCTATTACTGTCACATGGGATGTTTACATTCATTATAGACCCCAGATCTCTCCATAAAGAGGACCTGTCACCTCCTATTACTGTCACATGGGATGTTTACATTCATTATAGACCCCAGATCTCTCCATAAAGAGGACCTGTCACCACCTATTACTGTCACATGGGATGTTTACATTCATTATAGACCACAGATCTCTACATAAAAAAGACTTGTCACTGCCTATTACTGTCACATGGGATGTTTACATTCATTATAGACCCCAGATCTGTCCATAAAGAGGACCTGTCACCGCCTATTACTGTCACATGGGATGTTTACATTCATTATAGACCCCAGATCTCTCCATAAAGAGGATCTGTCACTGCCTATTACTGTCACATGGGATGTTTACATTCATTATAGACCCCAGATCTCTCCATAAAGAGGACCTGTCGCTGCCTATTACTGTCACATGAGATGTTTACATTCATTATAGACCCCAGATCTCTCCATAAAGAGGACCTGTCACCGCCTATCACTGTCACATGGGATGTTTACATTCATTGTAGACCCCAGATCTCTCCATAAAGAGGACCTGTCACCGCCTATTACTGTCACATGGGATGTTTACATTCATTATAGACCCCAGATCTCTCCATAAAGAAGACCTGTCACCCCCTATTACTGTCACATGGGATGTTTACATTCATTATAGACCCCAGATCTCTCCATAAAGAAGACCCGTCACCGCCTATTACTGTCACATAGGGTGTTTACATTCATTATAGACCCCAGATCTCTCCATAAAGAGGAGCTGTCACCTCCTATTACTGTCACATGGGATGTTTACATTCATTATAGACCCCAGATCTCTCCATAAAGAGGACCTGTCACCACCTATTACTGTCGCATGGGATGTTTACATTCCTTGTGACGGCAAAAAAAAGCAATTAATAAAAAACAAAATTAACCACTTGTCTACCGCAGATGTACTGCGGCAGGTCGGCTTTATTGCGTGAGACAATGTATCTGTACATCATTTTGTGCAAAAGCCATTGGGGGGCCTGCGGGCGCCACCAGAGGCGCGATTGCATGCTGATTGGACACGGGATGCTAATCAGCTGGTCCTGTGGACCTTATGTCCGCCAGCCAACTGCGGTTGTTCCCCAGAGGCAGACAAGGCAGATCCCCTTTCTGACAAGGGAGAAGATAGAGATCTCTGTCTTCATCCAGTCAGAGCACCTCCGTCACACAGTTAGAAAGTACTCCCTAGGTACACAGTTAACCCTTTGATCACCCCTGGTGTTAACCCCTTCCCTGCCAGTGTCAGTACAGTGATTTTAGCATCTTTGTAATAATGTCACTGGTCCCCAAAAAAGTGTCAGGTGTCCGATTTGTCCGCCGCAATGTCGCAGTCCCGCTAAAAATCGCTGATTGCCGCCATTACCAGTAAAAAAAAAAATGCCATAAATCTATACCATAGTTTGTAGACGCGATAACTGTTGCGCAAACGAATATCAATATACGCTTATTGGGATTTTTTTTAGCAGAAATATGTAGCAGAATACAGATTGGTCTAAACTGATGGAGCATTTTTTTTTTTGCATGTTTTATTGGAGAAAGTAAAAAATAAATTTTTTACTTTTTTTTTTTTTTCAAAATTGTCAGTCTTTTTTAAGCGGAAAAAATAAAAAACACAGAGGCGATCAAACACTCCCAAAAGAAAGCTCTATTTGTGGGAAAGAAAGGACGGCAATTTTGTTTGGGTACAACGTCGCACGACAGCACAATTGTCAGTTAACCACTTCAACCCCGGAAGGATTTACCCCCTTCCTGACCAGAACACTTTTTGCGATTCGGCGCTGCGTCGCTTTAACTGACAATTGCGCGGTCGTGCGGCGTTGTACCCAAACAAAATGTGCGTCCTTTTTTTCCCACAAATAGAGCTTTCTTTTGGTGGTATTTGATCACCTCTGCGGTTTTTATTTTTTGCGCAATAATCAAAAAAGAGCGACCATTTTGAAAACCAATTTTTTTTACATTTTTCTATAATGCATATCCAAAAAAATATATAAAAAAACAAATTTATTCATCAGTTTAGGTCAAATTGTATTCTTCTGCATATTTTTGGTAAAAAAAAAAAAAAACGCAATAAGCGTATATTGATTGGTTTGCGCAAAAGTTATTGTGTCTACAAACCATGAGAATTAATTTATGGTGTTTTTTTATTTTATTTATTTTGTATTTAGTAATGCGATTTTTAGCAGGACTGCGATATTGCGGTGGACAGGTTGGACATTTATGACACTTTTTTTTTTTTTTTAGACCACTGACATTTATACAGCTAACGGGACTGTGACATTGCGGCGGACAGATCACACATTTATGACACTTTTTTTTGGGACCACTGATATTTATAGGGCTAACGGGACTGTGACATTGCAGCGGACAGATCGGACATTTCTGACACTTTTTTTTGGGACCATTGACATTTATTCAGCGATCAGAGCTAAAAAATAGCCAGTGATTACGGTATAAATGTCACTGGCAGGGAAGGGGTTAACACTAGGGGGCGATCTAAGGGTTAACTGTGTTCCCTGTCAGGGTGTTCTAACTGTGTGGATGCTGGGCTGGCTGGGGGAGGAGAGAGATCGCTGCTCCCATATACTGGGAACATACGATCACTCTCCTGTCAGAACGGGGATCCGCTTGTTTACATTCACGGATCCCCATTCTGTCACTGTGGGGGATCGGTCGCGGGTGGGCGGCGGACATCAAGTCCGCCCCACCCACCGATTGGCTCCCCCCGTTAGCCAGTGAGCGTGCCTCCGCCGCGCCCACAATACACGCTGCTCCCCTGCCCGCCGTCATCGCTGCCATGCTGCAGCCGTCAATCCACGGCGGGCGGTTAAAGTAACGCGGTGCCGTATCGCAAAAAAAGACCTGGTCAGGAAGGGGGTAAAACATGGGTGCTCAACCTGTGGCCCTACAGCTGTTGAGAAACTACAAGTCCCATGAGGCATTGCAAAACTGACAGTTACAAGCATGACTCCCAAAGGCAGAGGCATGATGGGAAATGTAGTTCTGCAGCAGCTGGAGGGCCACAGGTTGAGCACTGATGGGGTAAAACCTTCCGGGGCTGAAGTGGTTAAAGTCGCCCCCCCCCCCCCCCACCCCAAGCTAGTGCGCAAATTTAAACGCATGCATCGGACCCACACACATGCGTTCTCTGGATAATTTATCTCTATCTGGGTTTGATATCCCATTGTTGTTAATAATAAGTGAATCCATGTGTTTTGCAGGCGTAGGAATAGGAGTGGTGCATGCTGGGTACGAGAGGCGGCTCGCCCACCACCTTGGCGCGCACAGCACCCCGTCCATCCTGGGCGTCATCAACGGGAAGATCTCCTTCTTCCACAACGCGGTGTTGAGGGAAAACCTGCGGCACTTTGTGGAAAGTCTCCTCCCGGGGAATCTGGTGGACAAGGTGAGAGCAGATTTTATCCCCAGGATTCCCTTTCTATGGGGCAGACCTCCTTCATGTGATTTATTTTATCTTCTGCTTCCAGATAACCGATAAAAACTACGTGCGCTTCCTCTCCAACTGGAAACAAGAGAACAAACCGCATGTGCTGCTGTTTGATCAGATGCCCCCGGTGCCCCTTATCTACAAGGTAAATGGAGATTGTGCCCAGTGGATGAGAGGACATTGTGGAACCATGGTACAGGCCAAGGCGGGGGTCCCTTTTTTTTTTTTTTTTTTAAGCGGTGAAAACGTGTCTCTTTCCCGTGAATCACCGCTTATAGTCGTCACTTTTGTGCTAGGGGGCGAGCGCGCGCCGCACGCTCCCTGAGCGGGGCCACAGGTCAGGCGGACTCCATGTCTGCCGGCGACTCGCAATGCCCTGTGACAGAGCCAAGACAGGGAACCGCCGATGTAAACACGGCGGTTCCCCGATCTGACAGGCGGCATGTAAGAGATCTACTGATCCCTGTGCTCTGGATCAGTTAGATCTCTTGTGCCCCTGGCAGCCCAGCCCCCTCTCAGTTAGAACACGTCTAGGGAACACAACCCCTTCACTGCCCCCTAAGGCTACTTTCACACTGGGGCGGTAAATCGCCGCTAATTATCAGGGCATTTAGCGCTATTATAGCGACGCTATGTAGGCGGGAGCAGGGTGCTTTTAACCCCCAGGAAGGGGTTAACAAGGGGTTTAAAGTGGTTGTCAAGGCATGGCAACCATTTTAAACTACAGGTAAGCCAATAATAAAGCTTACCTGTAAGTCCCGGGAATATCTCCTAAACTTGCACCGTTTAGGAGATATTCCCTGTATCTGCCGACATCATCGCCACATGCGCAGTGAGGAAACGGCCCGACTGGGCTATTTCTTCACTAAGTGTGCTGTAAATGACGGCTCTCGTGCGCATGCGTGGGAGTGACGTCAGTGCCGGAGTCCGCGCTGTGATTGGTCGGAGTCCGGAAGATGACGAAAACAGCATGTCGCCGGTCCCAGCGGTGCTCGGGGACCGCTGCTACAGCGTCGATCTAAGGTAAGCATTTCATAATACGCTAGTATGCGATGCATACTAGCTCATTATGCCTTTCTCTTGTAGGTTTTTTGTTTTTTTTTGTTTTTTTTTTTTTTATACTGACTTGACAACCACTTTAAAAGCGCCGCCGCTCGGGGCTTCCGAGGCTTGTACAGCCGCTTCGGGAGCGCCGCCTATTGCTTTCAATGGAGGGGGCGGTGTAGGAGTGGTGTATACACCACTCACCGCACCGCCCCAAAAATGCAACATGAAGGACTTTTCATCCCGTCCTCCAAGCACACCGCCCCGGTGTGAAAAACGTTCTGGTGTGAAAGGGGGGGTCTTCGCGTTAACCCCTTCCCTGCCAATGACCTTTATGCAGTAATCAGTGGATATTTCAATTTCTGATCGCTGTATAAATGTCATTGGTCCCAAAAAAGTGTCAAAACTGTCCACAGCAATATCGCAGTCCCAATAAAAATCACAGATCGCCGCCATTACTAGTGAAAAAAAAAAATTGTACAAACGCCAGAAATGAATTCTCATGTGAACGCGGCAACTTTTGCGCAAACCAATCAATAAACGCTGATTGCATTTTTTTTAAATACCATATATATATAATTTTTTTTATTTGTATTTTAGCAAAAAGTAAGAAAAATAGGTATTTTTTGCAAAATTGTCGCTCATTTTTTGTTTATAGCGGTGATCAGAAATGACGCAGAGGGGATCAAATACCACCAAAAGAAAGCTCTATTTGTGGGGAAAAAAGGACGCAAATTTTGTTTGGGTACAACGTCGCACGACCGCGCAATTGTCAGTTAATGCGACGCAGTGCCGAAAAAGTGCTCTGGTCCTACAGTGGGAAATCCTTCCGGGGGTGAAGTGGTTAAACATAAATGTGGCAGCACGAAAAAAGGCCCAGATATGAATGTTTGTAGGCAGAGGGAGGGGTTGAAGGTCATTTAAGACTGCATGTCCCTCCAAGGATCCCCTGTCCACAGGGTGACCACTCTGCTGTGTTTTCATTGCAGAACTTGCAGAGTTGTCACTTTTGTTAGAAGAAACATAAAAAATATCAGATCTGATATTGGGGTGAACGGCTCCTAAAACTGTCATGAGGCTCTCAGAAAATAATCAGTGTTGTGTTGATGCTATGGACCTGTCATTTTAGATCTCGTAGTTCCTCATTAAATAAGACTCCATTTATCATTTCTCTGTGTGCTGGGAATTTGTATTCACTGTCTGTGTTGTTCTGTCAGCTCACCGCGTTTGCCTATAAAGATTACCTGTCATTCGGCTACGTGAACCTCGGGCAGAGAGAGACGGAACAGATGAGCAGCCAATACAACATCAACATGTACGCCCCGACCATGCTGGTCTTCAAGGAGCACATTCACAAGCCGGCCGATGTGGTGCAGGTATGTTATGGGGGCTTTTGTAATCTCCTCCTTCCAGGTGAACGTCATAGGATGTCCTCCTGGTCACGCCACTTTTGCGTGCACCCCGGGGGCGTGCCGCACAGTGATCAGTGGTGAGTCGTGTCTCTTGGGCCTAGAGCATCACCGATCAGGGTAAAGAGCCAATTATATTGGCTCTTTACCATGTGATCAGCTGTGTCCAATCACAGCTTAACACATGTAAACAAATGGCGGTTATCGGCATCTCCATTCCTCAGCGCTGTCACTGTGTGAGGAAAGGAAAGCAGATTACTGGCTATCCTGTGACAAGGGACATTTATACCGATTTATCAGTGTCTCTTCATCAGTGCAGCTTATCACACCTCCCCGCTGATGTCACACCTCCCCGCTGATGTCACACCTCCCTGCAACACCTCCCTGCTGATGTCACACCTCCCTGCTGATGTCGCACCTCCCCGTTGATGTCGCACCTCCCCGTTGATGTCGCACCTCCCCGTTGATGTCGCACCTCCCCGCTGATGTCGCACCTCCCCGCTGATGTCGCACCTCCCCGCTGATGTCGCACCTCCCCGCTGATGTCGCACCTCCCCGCTGATGTCGCACCTCCCCGCTGATGTCGCACCTCCCTGCACCTCTCTGCTGATGTCACCCCTCTCTGCTGATGTCACCCCTCTCTGCTGATGTCACCCCTCTCTGCTGATGTCACCCCTCTCTGCTGATGTCACCCCTCTCTGCTGATTTCACACCTCCCCCACTGATTTCACACCTCCCCCACTGATTTCACACCTCCCCGGGCCCTGTAGGAGGAAGGGACTCTGGTGTTTTGTGAGCACTGACATCCATTGCTGAATGTGTCTGCATATGCTGCTAAACATGAGGGATTAAAGCAAATGCATTGCCTTACCCTACATGGGAAGCACAGGTTAGCTTTATGGCTGCCAAGACTCAGCTGCACTTTTCCTGCAGTCAGGGCCTTGAAACCCTTTAAAAATCCCCCCAAAATACAGCAACCTGTCAGGAACAAGAACATAGCATAAGGAATGTACGGTGTGCATAGTTCTACATCTGCACGTCAATGCCCATAGATTTATATATGTTCAGCAAGGATGTCGGATCGCTGTTGATGGTTTTAATGAGACGATGCGGCTCTGTTCTCTTTCAGGCACGAGGAATGAAAAAACAGGTCATTGATGACTTCATCTCTACAAACAAATTCCTTCTGGCGGCCCGGCTGACCAATCAGAAGCTGTTCCAGGAGCTGTGTCCCGTGCGGAAGTCTCACCGGCAGCGCAAGTGAGTATCACCACATAGAGACAGTTACTGCCGATGATCATTCAGCTATGGTTAGCTTATCGGTCTACCGCCAAAATCTTCTCAGTAAGTGTTCCCAACTGAATGCCGAAATACTTCCTCTGGTATCGGTCACCAAGTATTTCAGCAAACTGTTTATAGCCCTGATCTGTGGCCCTCAGACCCCAGAAGTCAGCAGTGGAAACACTGATTTGTATAAGGAACGGCACTAGTGGTAATTTTCAGCATGTTTCCAGATCTTTGTCAGTTCTCTGCAGCATGTGTGCAGTCTCCAACCATACCGGTAGCAGGGGCAGCCCGTGCATTGTGGGGTGACGCCCCCCCCCCCCCAACACCTTCGCCGCCTTCTCTATCCATGTGCCTGGCCCTTTTCAGGATGCCGGGCGCGTGAATTCCTATGGCGGGGGGATGTGTTTTTTATTTTTTAAGCACCTGATTAGAGCTAGAGGCTCTAATAGGCTTCAAAATAGGATGGGCTGTGAGTGCAGAGCATTGCGTTCAGAGCCCACCCAGGTGTGTTGCAACAGTGAATGAATATATATATAACCCATGTGGGGTTTTTCTGCTTGCTTATGGGTTCCAAATGTCAGCTTTGACATATTCTGGTAACCACAAAAGTAATTTTCAATATTTTTAAATCTGCAGCCTTAAAATAATGGTGATCCTCCCTTGAAGGTCCTTGTTAAGGCTCTTCCTGTTATAGGGTGACATTGCTCTATCCTAGTCTCCAAATTGTTGCAACACTGATCGTCCTCCTCAGCCAATCAGGAAGCGGGTCTAATACCCGTCTCCCAATTGGCTGAAAGGACAGGCAATCCTATTGGACGCCTATAGGAGGAGGGTAGGAGATGCCGCCGCCGTGATCTCAGAAGAGAAGAGGCTACAGGAGTCACAGCCTGATCCCCCCTGCCCAAAGTGCACGCCTATCCTCGCCCGCAGACGGGGTAAGTGACCGTGGACTGGCAGACAGCGGGGGGGGGGGTGTCTATCTGAAGAGTGGGTCCTAAAGCTAAATCATTGGTGCACCCGGATTGGTCTGTATTGGCAAGGAGGGCTAAAATGTATCATGCAGAACAATAGAAAGCCTTCCTATTAACACCAATACACTGTGTGCAGAATTATTAGGCAAATGAGTATTTTGAGCACATCATCCTCTTTATGCATGTTGTCTTACTCCAAGCTGTATCGGCTCGAAAGCCTACTACCAATTTGGATTATACGAATTAACCATCATCCGAAAGCTCGGCTATGTCGAACCTCATTCTGTTGTACGTATTTCTCCTACTACACGAGTTTTATGAGTAAACGGATTATTAAGACGTGTGTCACATAACCACAATTATCCTTCCGAAAGATAACAAGACGTACTATGTAAAATCGGGAGGAACGGTTATGTCTGGTTAGGCCCACGTGGTTACTAAATCGAAATCCTGGGTGAGAAGTCTATCTGTGGGGGGGGGGGCGACAGACGGTCAGGTGCCAGTGAATGGGGCAGACGCCCGCTCCTATCCGCACGTGAAACCCGTCCCCCCTA
>BLSH010485015.1:240255-253122 GCA_018402905.1 Glandirana rugosa | reverse complement strand
AAAAACATGATTTTCATGCAGGACAATGCTCCATCACACGCGTCCAAGTACTCCACAGCGTGGCTGGCAAGAAAGGGTCTAAAAGAAGAAAAACTAATGACTTGGCCTCCTTGTTCACCTGATCTGAACCCCATAGAGAACCTGTGGTCCATCATGAAATGTGAGATTTACAAGGAGGGAAAACAGTACACCTCTCTGAACAGTGTCTGGGAGGCTGTGGTTGCTGCTGCACGCAATGTTGATGGTGAACAGATCAAAACACTGACAGAATCCATGGATGGCAGGCTTTTGAGTGTCCTTGCAAAGAAAGGTGGCTATATTGGTCACTGATTTGTTTTTGTTTTGTTTTTGAATGTCAGAAATGTATATTTGTGAATTTTGAGATGTTATATTGGTTTCACTGCTGAAAATAAATAATTGAAATGGGTATATATTTGTTTTTTGTTAAGTTGCCTAGTAATTATGCACAGTAATAGTCACCTGCACACACAGATATCCTCCTAAAATAGCTACAACTAAAAACTACTTCCAAAAATATTCAGCTTTGATATTAATGAGTTTTTGGAATCATTGAGAACATGGTTGTTGTTCAATAATAAAATTATTCCTCAAAAATACAGCTTGCCTAATAATTCTGCACTCCCTGTAATGTAAACAGTGCAGATCCTTATTGTATTTGAGCTCCGCATTGCAGGGCTGTCTCCTTGTACCCATCACCCGCCCACCCCCTGGTGACTAATATTTGGGCATTTTTGCACTCTTTCTTCTGTTTTGTGCTACAGCAACACCTGGCTGATTTATCATTAGTCTGGGGGGGTTTGAGGTGCCACGGGGGGGGGGGTGTTTGGCTGCCCAGTGGGTTCCCGCGCCGCTGTACAGCTACGGCGATTTGCAGGAAGCCGCCACCTTGCCGTAGTGTAATGACGGCGGCTGGGGATGAAGCGGTTAAGGTAAAAAGAAAACTGCTGCCTTTTTAATGTCAAGGACTGCAGTTGAGGCTTCCTATACTTAATAAGGTGACTGCCCCGACCTATAGTAACGCATGGTTTGGAGGATAGTGCGCCTTATATTGATGGGGCTTTCTTGCAATACTTTGAAGGTTCTGTGTTGTTCTGCTGACGGGAGAAGGTGAGCCGTTCCGGAAAACCTACGAGTCCTTCCTGGCCTTCGCTTCCGCCAACACCAAAGACACGGTGAGATTTGTCCATGTCTACAAGGAGCGCCAGGGGGAGCTCGCCAGCTCGCTTCTGGGTGAGGACGTTCACTCTGCACACTCGTCGGTATGTAGAGCTGAGGGGCGTTTGCATTCATTTTGCTCAAATATTGAGACCCGTTTCTTTTCCGAATCTCTGTGACTGAACGGTGTCTTCTCTCCCCGCAGGTTTCCATACTGGAGAGGAGAAATTCAGCCGGCAGAATCGTCTATAAGACCCTGGCTCACATCTGGAGCGGCAGTGAGGACAACAAGTTCTCTCTCCTCGACTTCCTGGACCGACTAAGGAAAGACCCGAGCGTCCTGTCCTCAGAAACCAACTTGTCTGATCTGAACGATGAGTTGGCCCCGGTGGGTACACGAGGGGGGGGGGTGATATGCATGAGAAAGGCAGGTTGAGGGGGGGTGTAGGACGTGATTGGGGGGGAGGTGTATGGAAATATGAGAGAGGGGTATATAAGATTCGGTTGCTTCAGCGCATTGAATAACTGATTGGGAAGAAGGGTAAGGATCAGGAATTCTGACACTTTAGTGACTTTCATTTGCTGGCTGCTTGATCAATGTGCAAAGTCAGAAAGGAGGCAGCATTACATTTGTTCCCTCAAGGCCGGGTCCACACATATGTGCGAATTGGAAGCAGGTTTCGCATCCAATTCGCACGACAAATGGAGCCGGTTCACACACGTCCGGGGCGGTTGCGGGTCCGCATTCCAAAAGGGTCCTATGCGTCTTTGGGTCCTGTTCAGGTGCGAATTCAGGCAAAAATTCGGACCTGGTTTACACCTGAACCGGTGAACAAGGATGCACTGGACTCCCTGCTGGGAACGGCGGCTGCACATGTAACATATTCCCAATGCTGCAGCCTCTCCCTGATCCGCCTCCTCTAGTGACAGCGAGCCGGGGATCTTCTCCCTGAACTCTACATTACAATTAAACGCGGCCGAGCGAGGCCCCGCCGCATCATTCATTCAGAACATGTCTGGGCACACCCATTCACCCAGTGTTGGTCAGATTCCGCTTGCTGCTTGGCTTCAGAGAAAGGAACTGGGGAATCTCTGTCCTCAGTCCCTTTCTCTGTCTCAAAAGTGAGACATCAGGGGTCTGTTCAGACCCCTGATATTTCACCAAAGCCCCCCAATGGGACTCTTAAACAAATTTAACAAAAAAATAATAAAAAATTAGAATAGTAAGTAATAGAATTAAAAATAAACTACTGACGCCAATCTCTGCCCTACTGACCTTGTCCACTGCCCTATTGACCTTGTCCACTGCCCTATTGACCTTGTCCACTGCCCTATTGACCTTGTCCACTGCCCTACTGACCTTGTCCACTGCCCTACTGACCTTGTCCACTGCCCTACTGACCTTGTCCACTGCCCTACTGAATCCCTCATCTGCCCTACTGAATCCCTCATCTGCCCTACTGAATCCCTCATCTGCCCTACTGAATCCCTCATCTGCCCTACTGAATCCCTCATCTGCCCTACTGAATCCCTCATCTGCCCTACTGACATCGTCCATTGCCGTACTGACACCATCATCTGCCCTACTGACACCGTCATCTGCCCTACTGACACCGTCATCTGCCCTACTGACACCGTCATCTGCCCTACTGACACCGTCATCTGCCCTACTGACACCGTCATCTGCCCTACTGACACCGTCATCTGCCCTACTGACACCGTCCACTGCCCTACTGACACCGTCCACTGCCCTACTGACACCGTCCACTGCCCTACTGACACCGTCCACTGCCCTACTGACACCGTCCACTGCCCTACTGACATTATCCTCTGCCCTACTGACATTATCCTCTGCCCTACTGACACCGTCCACTGCTCTACTGACACCGTCCACTGTCCTACTAAATCCGTCATCTGATATTTCACCAAAGCCCCCCAATGGGACTCTTAAACAAATTTAACAAAAAAATAATAAAAAATGATTGGCTAAAAAATTAGAATAGTAAGTAATAAAATAAAAATAAACTACTGACGCCAATCTCTGCCCTACTGATATTGTCCACTGCCCTACTGAATCCGTCATCTGCCCTACTGAATCCGCCATCTGCCCTACTGAATCCGTCATCTGCCCTACTGAATCCGTCATCTGCCCTACTGAATCCGTCATCTGCCCTACTGAATCCATCATCTGCCCTACTGACCTCATCCGTTGCTGTACTGACACCGTCATCTGCCCTACTGACACCGTCATCTGCCCTACTGACACCGTCATCTGCCCTACTGACACCGTCATCTGCCCTACTGCTATATATAAATACACACATCTTTGGGGTGTACACCCAAATAGGCTGTGCACACCCATGATTCAGAGTTCTGCTGATCGCTTTCCAGGCTCCTAATAAAGAAAATAAAATGTAATAATAAATGCACATTTTTTTTTTTTACCTATAAAAAGATGTGCATATATTTTATTTATTTTATTTAAAAATGGTGAAACTTTAAATTGTGTAGCAGATCTTTGGTAGTCGCCTTAATCTTTATTTATTATGAATTCAGTCAGCAATATTTAATGGATCTCGTCTTTGTGTCTGCAGATGTTTTTCTTGCGCTGGATCTACACTGCGGTTGAGTATTGGTCGGATGCGTGGGAGAGCGTTCTCCACAATAACTGGTAAGTTCTCCTTTTGCTTTTTCAAACCCTCTTTCAGCACATCACATCAGGGCCGCCGGCCCTACCATGGGTCCCAGTGGGTCCAATGGACCCAGGCAACACTTTGGGAGGGACGGCAAATTGAACCACGGCCGCCTCTCCTTCTCTTCTATTTACCCAGAAAATTGATGACCAAGATTTTTTTCCTGCAGTTTTGTGTCATGATGACAACTGCCCCCTGGGCCACTCCTTCTGCCCTATACTGCCCTAGCCCGCCCCTATACTGCCCTATCCTGCCCTTATACTACCCTAGCCTGCCCCTATACTACCCTAGCCTGCCCCTATACTACCCTAGCCTGCCCCTATACTACCCAAGCCTGCCCCTATACTACCCAAGCCTGTCCATGTACTACCCTATCCTGTCCCTATACTACTCTAGCCTGTCCCTATACTACCCCAGCCTGTCCCTATACTACCCCAGCCTGTCCATATACTACCCTAGCCTGTCCATATACCACCCTAGCCTGTCCATATACCACCCTAGCCTGTCCATATACTACCCCAGCCTGTCTATATACTACCCTAGCCTGTCCATATACTACCCTAGCCTGTCCATATACTACCCTAGCCTGTCCATATACTACCCTAGCCTGTCCCTATACTACCCCAGCCTGTCCCTATACTACCCCAGCCCGCCCCTTGGAATTGAACATAATGGGATGTCATATAATTTTGCATATAGACAAGGTACTGTTGCATATAAATCTGACTTCCTGATCAATTTAATTTTAGTTTTAATTATCATGACATAAAATAACTGATGTGGGGGCCTTTTTGGTGGGCGTGATTTTTTTTTTTTTTTTTTTTTTTTTTTTTTTACCAAAAACTCTTAAAAAGAAAGTCCTTCTGCCGATTGGGTGAGTTTGCATTCCCTCCATTCAGAGGAGATGCATAGATTGGACCTTGGTGGTAGGAGGGTCAGCTCGGGATTCTTATCTGTAGTCCTCCAGCCACCGCCTCCGCCTCCGCTTTTGCTTACTTTTGCTGATTGGGGGGGGGGTCTCATGTCCATTCCTGCCCCTAGTACCCTCCACTTTACAGACTGGACGAGGTCTGGGCCCACTTCCTTTGCAGGAAGGACTGGGAAGTTACTTACCCTCCTTGGTAAACCGGTCTGGACTGATGGCGGCAGTAAGGGAGTCCATGCCGAGAATGCGCAGCCTGAGTCTAATTACCTGGTTGGCTGGGACAATATCGCTGCCTAAGTGTTGCGGCTTCCGGTTCTGGGAGCAGTTAATGATTGTGAGGCCCCGTTTTTTACCGCCGCGTCTTTGAGCGTTTTTTGTAGCTCTCCATGTTATTCAATGGCCCCATAAAAACGCTGACATTTTTGAGCTGTAGATGTCGGCGTTTGTGAGCTGAAAACAGGACCCAAGGCCAGCGCATTCTGAAGCTGCCGCATTGGAGCGTTTTTGACGCCGAGCCGGCAAAACGCGCATTAACGTCCTAGCGACTTTAACCAACGTTTTCAGGTTAAATAGCAGAGGAATGTTTTTTTTTGGAAAAAAAACACGACGTAGCGCCGATGCTCATTAACGCCGATGAAATAGCGTTTTTGACGCTGTTTTTTTCCTGACATCGGTCCCGCCGTTAGTTTGTTTTTTGGAGACGCCCCGTGTGTATGGGGCCTTAAGGGTCGTTTATTTTTTTTTAACCACTTCAGCCCATAAAGGATTTCCCACCTTAGGACCAGAGCACTTTTTGCTTTAACTGACAATTGCGCGGTCGTGCGGCGTTGTACCCAAACAAAATTGACGCCCTTTCCCCCCCCCCCACAAATAGAGATTTCTTTTGGTGGAATTTGATCCCCTCTGCGTCATTTCTGATCGCCGCTATAAACAAAAAAAGAGCGACAATTTAAAAAAAAACAATATTTCTTACTTTTTTGCTAAAATACAAATCCAAAAAAAAAAAATATATATATATAAAAAAAAATATTCATCGGTTTTGGCCAATTTATATTCTTCCTCATATTTGTGGTAAAAAAAAATTGCGATCGACGTTTGATTGGCTTGCACAAAAGTTGCCGCATTTACGAACCATGAGAATTAATTTCTGGCGTTTTTTTTTTTTGCTTATTCAGGACTGCGATATCACGGCGGACACGTCGGACATTTTTGGGACCATTGACATTTATACAGCGATCAGAAATTTAAATATCCACTCATTACTGTATAAATGTCATTGGCAGTGAAGGGGATAACCTGCAGGGGGTGATCTAGGGGGTTACTGTGTTCCCTAGGGGCGTTTTAACTGTGGGGGGGGGGGGGGGGGGCTGGGCTGCCAGGGGCATAATAGGTCTAGTATGTGTATGAATGTGAGTTAGGGACCTTAGATTGTCAGCTCATTGAGGGTAGGGACTGATGTGACTGTACAATGTAGATGTAAAGCGCTGCGTAAATTGACGGCGCTATAGAAGTACCTGAAATAAATAAATAAATCTAACGGATCCCAGTGACAGGGATTAGTGAATCTCTTACATGCCGCTTGATAGAGCGGGGAACTGCTGTGTTTACATCGGCACTTCCCCGTTTTTTTTTCTGTGCCAGCCAATCGCGGGTAGCCGGCGGACATCAAGTTCGCCCGACCCGCGGGCATACTGCTGGAGAGTGCGGCGGGCACGAGAGCGCACCGCCGCCGTTTATAGACCGCGGCTCGCGCTACAGCGCCACTCTGCGCCGGTCTGGGAACCGGTTAAATAACAAACATGTTCTACTTCCCTCCTCTGGTGCAGTTGGTTTTGCACAGAGCAGCCCAGATCCTCCTCCTTCTCGGGTCCCTCTTTGCTGCTCCTGGCCCCTCCTCCTATCGAGTGCCCCCTCAGCCAGCAGCTTGCTACAGGGGGCACCCGAGCCGTGTCAGAGCTGTGTGTGTCCATTCAGACATGGAGCCCTGACATGGCCCCGCCCCCTCTCTCTCCTGATTGGCTGCCTGACTAAGATTGACAGCCGCGGGATCCAATGGTGCAGCTGCTGTGTTTCAGCCAATCAGGAAGAGTGTCCTGGACAGCTGAGACACTCGTGGACCTGGTTGTAGAGAGAAGGGGTTCAGGTAAGTATTAGGGGGGTGCTGCACACAGAAGGTATTTTATCTTAATGCACAGAATGCAACCTTCTGCCTTTACAACCCCTTTAAGAGGGGAAAGTGGGTGGGGCCTAGTGATGAGCGTTCCTGCATTTCATATGGAATTTTCTCCCTTGTTGCAGACTTCGGTCTTTTTCACTTCCTTGGTCTCCAGTCACCCGGCTGTCAGTGGGGGCCTGTGCTTCAGAAGCCCTTCAGGGTGGGGTAACAAAGAAACCAATAAGATCCTGGGCTTCCATGGCCTCCTTTCACTTAAAGTGTTACTAAACCCAGTAATATGAAAATAGTTCATCTGCCCCCCTCCACAGTGCCCACAGCTTATAAATCTTTTTACATTAAAATACTGCCACTGTATACCTTATTGGATGATCTGTATACCATGGTTACCTGGAGAGTTTCTCCAGTGCTGAGAGTTCAGGTAGGAGGAGATTTCCACTACAGCCTGTATACACGCCCACATGTGTGATGTCACTGTCATTTGACCTGGCTATCTCTGAGAACAAGGAAATGTGCTCTCCAGCATAAAAAACACAACTGAGCATGTGCAGGTTGGCTTCCCTGCATGTGAGAGCTGCTTTTCCCCATATAGACAGTGCAGGAGGGGAGGATCTGTGCATACAGGATAATACAGCTTTTTATACACAATGCAGGGGATTAACCCCTTAAGTTTCACGGTGAGTATAACAAGTATGCTATTCTGCACATACAGACTGATTTTATTGTTGTGGGTTTAGTAACACTTTTTAAAACTTAACTCCAGGAAGATATAAAAGACACAAAATTCTACAGCTCTGCTTTCATCATTACATCTCATTTTAAATGAAAGCAGTGTCCAGTGACTTATCAGCCTTTTGCCGTTCCTGTACAGCAAAGCTTAGACGGGGGGGGAGGGAGAAGCAGCACAAGTAGCCAATCAATATATATATATTATATATAACAGAGAGCATGCTGGTGGGAAGAGAAAGCAGAGTGACCACGATGCTGCTGGTTTGTCCAATCACAGGCTGGGGGAGGGCAATAATAATTTTAAAGAGACAAGACCTGTCGGCTTTACTGAAAATCAGTGGAGAAAAGTCAGGTCTCTGGCCCTACATGACAGGGCTGTGCTGTGTGACAGAGCTGTGCATATCTCAAGACTGCATGGACAGAGATACAGCAGCTAAAACGGCTCCTAAATATTTTATCTGCCAATTCAGCTGTTTGCTGAAAATTCAGCCGAATAAAATCCGGAATTTAATTTGCAATTAGTTTGGTTTTCAGGCATCGATTTCTGATGTAAGATTATAATTTCATTGCACAATACAAACGCAACTTGTCTCCTTGAATGCCCGACTTACAATTTTCCTCTCTCTCTCATTCCCCCCCCTCCCCCGGTCTCTATACAGGAGGGAGATGATGCCGCTTTTGTCGCTGATTTTCTCTGCCCTCTTCATCCTGTTTGGTACAGTCATCGTTCAGGCCTTCAGGTATGTACTGCACATTATTGTCCCTCTAACTCAGGGATATGCAATTAGCGGACCTCCAGCTGTTGCAGAACTACAAGTCCCATGAAGCATAGCAAGACTCTGACAGCCACAAACATGACACCCAGAGGCATCATGGGACTTGTAGTTTTGCAACATCTGGAGGCCCGCTAATTGCATATCCCTGCTCTAACTGGAAGTTATCTGAAGAGTGCGTCCTAAAGCTAAATCATTGGTGCGCCCAGATAAGTTTGTATTGGCAAGGAGGGCTGAAATGTATCCTGCAGAACAATAGAAAGCCTTCCTATTAACACCAATAATGTAAACATTGCAGGTCCTTATTGTATTTGAGCTCTGCATTGCAGAGCTGTCTCCTTGTACCCATCACCCACCCACACCCTGGTGACTAATATTTGGGCATTTTTGCACTCTTTCTTCTGTTGTGCTACAGCAACACCTGGCTGATTTATCATTAGTTTAGTGTAAAGTTGAACTCCATGCTTCCTTTAGTTGTTCTTTATGTGAAAAACCTTTGAATCTTTTCTTATGTCTCATATAGTGACTCCAGTGATGATCGAGATTCCGTTCCTTCTGACAAAGAAGAGTCAGGTGACAAGGAGAAAAGCTCAGAGGCCAATTACAGCAAAGAGAGCACCAGGTAATGCCACCTCTTACCTGCAGAGGGGACTCATAGCTACAGCAAGGAGGGCACCAGGTAATGCCACCTTATACCTGTAGAGGGGGCTCATAGCTACAGCAAGGAGGGCACCAGGTAATGCCACCTTATACCTGCAGAGAGGGCTCATAGCTACAGCAAGGAGGGCACCAGGTAATGCCCCCTCTTACCTGCAGAGGGAGCTCATGGCTACAGCAATGAGAGCACCAGGTAATGCCACCTCTCACCTGCAGAGGGGACTCCTAGCTACAGCAATGAGAGCACCAGGTAATGCCACCTCTCACCTACAGAGGGGCTGATAGCTACAGCAAGGAGAGCACCAGGTAATGCCACCTCATACCTGCAGAGGGGACTCATAGCTACAGCAAGGAGGGCACCAGGTAATACCACCTCATACTTGCAGAGGGGGCTCATAGCTACAGCAAGGAGAGAACCAGGTAATGCCACCTCTCACCTGCAGAGGGGGCTCATAGCTACAGCAAGGAGGGCACCAGCTAATGCCACCTCTTACCTGCAGAGGGGGCTCATAGCTACAGCAAGGAGAGCACCAGGTAATGCCGACTCATAGCTACAGCAAGGAGGGCACCAGGTAATACCACCGCATACGTGCAGAGGGGGCTCATAGCTACAGCAAGGAGAGAACCAGGTATTATCACCTCATCTCTAGAGAGCACTCAGTTACAGCAAGGAGGACACCAGGTAATGCACCCCCCCCCCTCCATTAGCAAAGAGGGGTCATAGCTACAGCAAGGAGAGCACCAGGTAATACAGCCTCTCACCTGCAGAGGGGGCTCATAGCTACAGCATTGAGAGCACCTGGTAATACCACCTCATACCTGCAGATGGCACTCTATCATTTTGTGCTTTTGGTGCAGCGTTTAAATGGATGTAAAGTGACTTGTTTCCTGCGCTCCCTGCGTTGTCCCGCACACTCTGTAAATTTGAAACAGTTTTTTGTTTTCTTTCTCTGCGGCATTTTATTGGATGAAAGCCGCGTTCAGCACAGCCACATTTACGTGAATGAGATTGAGTGACCACCAGAAATCCCGTATTTCCCTTTTTCCTCTCCAGGGTCCCCAGGAAAGGTTTTGTGGAGGTAACGGAGTTGACGGATGTGAATTATATGAGTAACCTCGTCAAGCTGCGTCCGGGTCACATGAACGTCGTCCTCATCCTCTCCAACTCCACCAAGGCCAGCCTGCTGCAGAGGTTCGCCCAGGAAGTGTACATGTTTACCGGGTGAGTGGCAGACGCCATAATAGACATCTCCGCTTTAAAAGGTAAGTTCACCTTTTCATGAAAAAATAAAAAAGGTGAACTAACTCCTAATATCCTGGCCACACCTCCGGACCCCGTTGCACATGGCGGCCATATTGATCCATGCTTCCAATGTAGTGGGCCATACGCCGCAATACAAAGCCCTAGAGTGAGTATCCATTATAATGCTCGCAATGGCAAGTGCTCATTTCTTTTGGGACGCCTTATTAGAAGAATAAACTTCAGTTGCATTTCTCTGGGGTCAGCACTGTCCCATGGCTGCACTGACCAATGAGCGTTTGCTATTGCAGTTGTTATGAGTGATACTCCAAGGTTTGGTGTATTGGTATTTTTAAGCCTTCTCTAAAATACGGAATTCTTTAAAATCTAAGTTTTTCTTTTTACATCTGGGGACCAAAGAAGTCAATATGTGACACTGGGTGTACACAGAAGGTTGCTTGCAGTCGCTAGAAGATACTGGGGAGAAAAGGGGGTCACTTGAAGCCACTAGCTGACACTGTGGTGCAAGGGAGGTCACTTTTAAGTCACCCGATGACTCTAGAGGGCATAGAAGATCATTTTAGAGTCCCTAGATCAGTGGTTCTCAACTCCGGTCCTCGGGACCCACTAACAGGCCAGGTTTGCAGGATAACTGAAATGCGTCACAGGTGATTGCAGTATTCTAGTCTGCATCTCCCCAAGGTAATACCTAAAATCTGGCCTGTTAGTGGGTCCCGAGGACCGGAGTTGAGAACCACTGCCCTAGATGACACTATGGGGGAGGGGGTCACTTGGAATCACTAGATGACGCTGGGGGACACAGAATGTCACTAGATAACGCTGGAGTGCACAGAAGGTCACTTGGAGTCGCCAGATGACCCTGGCGTGCATAGGAGGTCACTAGATGACCCTTGGGGGCACAGAAGGTCCCTTGGAGTCCCCAGATGAGACAGTGGTGCAAAGGGGGTCACTTGGAGTTGATAGATGGCACTGGGGTGCAAAGGCGCGGTCACTTGGAGCCACTAGATGACACTGAGGTGCACAAAATGTCTCTTGGAGTCACTAGATGACACTGGAGTGCAAAGAGGGTCACTTGGAGTCCCCAGATGACTCTAGTGGGCATAGAAGATCATTTAGAGTCCCTGGATGAAACTGGGGCATCCTTGGAGGCACAGTAGGTATCTAGATGACCCTTGGAGGCACAGAAGGTTATTTGGAGTTACTAGATGACACTGGTGTGCAAAGGAGGAATTTTGTAGTCATTAGATGACACTGGGGTGGAAAGGGGGTTCACTAGATGACCCTTGGGGTCACAGAAGGTCACTAGATGACCCTTGGGGTCACAGAAGGTCATTTGGAGTTGCTAGATTACCCTGGGGTGCACAGAAGGGCACTAGATGACCCTCGGGGGGCACAGAAGGGCACTGGATGACCCTCGGGGGGCACAGAAGGGCACTGGATGGCCCTCGGGGGGCACAGAAGGGCACTGGATGACCCTCGGGGGGCACAGAAGGGCACTTGGAGCCACTCGATGAAATAGGGGTGCATAGGAGGTCATTTGGAGTTGCAAGATAACACTGGGGTGCAAAGGAAGTCACTTGGAAGGTGACACAGGAAAGCACACAGCGAGCCATGTGAGGTTTCACAATTAGAAGCCAATCCAATCATAATATCTGTCTCCTGATTGGCCATGGCGTTGATCAGGAGAGTTTAGAGCCATATATCTGGTATGCTGGTATCTGTCAGTGTAATGAACTCCGTCTTCTCCCGTTCCAGGAGCAGCTCCCTCCACTTCTCCTTCCTGAACCTGGAGAAGCACCGGGAATGGCTGGAATACCTCCTGGAGTTCGCCCAGGACGCGGCCCCCATCGCCTATCAGTACGACGAGCACTTCCTGGAGCGGGATTACACCGGCTATGTGCTGGCCCTCAACGGCCACAAGAAATACTTCTGCCTCTTCAAGGCGCAGTCCACGCTGGAGGACGAGAAGCTGCTGGACGAGGCCGAGCACTGCCCACCCAGCGGCGACACCCTCCGCAAGATCTCGCTGGGCTCCGGCTCCGGCCACATCAAAAAGAAATTAAATAAGCTGTCCTTATGGATGGAGCGGCTGTTAGAGGGCTCTTTGCAGAGGTTTTATATCCCTTCTTGGCCCATGCTTGACTGACAAACACCCGCAGGGGGGACCCCCAGTCCCCCTTTTTTTTTTAAACTGTGAACATAAGACGTTTATCCTGCCAGGGAGATCTACGTGCTTTTAATGGCGCACCCCCAAATCTTTGCCAGGAGCAAGAAACTGACCCAAGGAGGCGCTCGCTTTGTTGCGTTGTAAAGGGGGTCGCTCTATACTGACGCCATTGACTATGCCACTCACTGCCTGCTTGTGTCTTAAGTTCTGTTCAGCTACATCAATCAAAAAGGAAAAAGCTTTAAGCTGCCTAAAGGAAAAACTAACTACATCGACTTGTCTTGAATTCTGTGTTCGTCCGTCACTCACCGTA
>BLSH010485015.1:229471-240245 GCA_018402905.1 Glandirana rugosa | reverse complement strand
GGAAGACCTGAGTTACTGCATCTATGTGCTGCTGCCTCAAGAGCCCGCCTGCTGGAGGATCTGAGTACTGCTGCCTCAAGAGCCCGCCTGCTGGAGGATCTGAGTACTGCATATTTGTGCTGCTGCCTCGATCCCGCCTGCTGGAGGACCTGAGTACTGCATCTATGTGCAGCTGCCTCAGGAGCCCACCTGCTGGAGGACCTGAGTACTGCATCTATGTGCTGCTGCCTCAAGAGCCCTCCTGCTGGAGGACCTGAGTACTGCATATTTGTGCTGCTGCCTCGATCCCGCCTGCTGGAGGATCTTAGTACTGCATATTTGTGCTGCTGCCTCGATCCCGCCTGCTGGAGGACCTGAGTACTGCATCTATGTGCAGCTGCCTCAAGAGCCCGCCTGCTGGAGGACCTGAGTACTGCATCTATGTGCAGCTGCCTCAGGAGCCCACCTGCTGGAGGACCTGAGTACTGCATCTATGTGCTGCTGCCTCAAGAGCCCTCCTGCTGGAGGACCTGAGTACTGCATATTTGTGCTGCTGCCTCGATCCCGCCTGCTGGAGGACCTGAGTACTGCATCTATGTGCTGCTGCCTCAAGAGCCCTCCTGCTGGAGGACCTGAGTACTGCATCTATGTGCAGCTGCCTCAGGGGCCCGCCTGCTGGAGGACCTGAGTACTGCATTTAAGTGCAGCTGCCTCAGGAGCCCGCCTGCTGGAGGACCGGAGTACTGCATCGATGTGCAGCTGCCTCAAGAGCCCGCCTGCTGGAGGACCTGAGTACTGCATCTATGTGCAGCTGCCTCAGGAGCCCGCCTGCTGGAGGACCTGAGTACTGCATCTATATGCAGCTGCCTCAGGAGCCTGCCTGCTGGAGGATCTGAGTACTGCATCTATGTGCAGCTGCCTCAGGAGCCTGCCTGCTGGAGGATCTGAGTACTGCATCTATGTGCAGCTGCCTCAGGAGCCCACCTGCTGGAGGATCTGAGTACTGCATCTATGTGCAGCTGCCTCAGGAGCCCACCTGCTGGAGGATCTGAGTACTGCATCTATGTGCAGCTGCCTCAGATGCAGTACTCAGATCCTCCACCAGGTAGGTTTCTATGTGCAGCTGCCTCAGGAGCCCACCTGCTGGAGGATCTGAGTACTGCATCTGTGTGCAGCTCCCCAAATTCTAACCTTATTTCCTCTGTTCTATGCTATAACATTGACTGTAGAGGGCAGTGTTGCCTAAGACCTGATAGAAGGGGAGGGGGGTCTGGGTTCCTTGTGAATATCCGCCATTATGAATGCAAAGCGAAGTCCTACTGTGCTCTATAACACATCTTTTTAGTCTTTATATTGCCGCTATTTTGAGTTCACTCTGTGGACGAGCAATAAAGCTACGCGGGAACTTTTTTTTTTTGGCCTTCAGGTCACCCAAGTCAGTGAAAAAGACACTTTATAGAAATTTTAAACTATTTTGCTCCAGAGTTTATGGATAGGAAATCCTGTACAGTCTTTAAGCCATTTGATAACAGCTGGCACTACCGTGTCCAATGTAGCGTTTGATTAGAACCTCGTAGATAGGAAGTCGTTTTTTTGGGGGGGGGGGGGGGGAGGGGGTAATACCAGTGTGGTGCCACCTGCTGGCTGAATATTGCAGCACCGCCAAGCTTCACGGTGACCTTTTCAAGAAACGGTACTGCGTGTGTTTTTATTTGTACCCCGTTTTTCTTGCCTTTTTTGCCGCACATTTAAAAAAAAAAAAATGGCGGCGTTGACTGAAGGGAACTCAGAAATCCTGAGCCATTAAGGATCATTTCATACACAGCCATTGAATGTAGTTTTATTTTTTGGTGTTTGTGGGGGGAGGGGGTGTGGCAGGAGAAAATGACCGCAGCGGTTTCCTCGTCTGAGGTCAGTGCGGTCATCGGAGGAGGACTGTCCTCCATCGTCCTGGGGTGTTTTTTTTTTTTTTTAACCCCACCGGGAGAGTTGTATGGTTTTTTTTTTTTCTCATTTATGCCAAAGTTTTTGTCGGTACGATAAGGACGCCGGGTCTTCATCGTCGCTTTTCACGCACAGATTTTGACCCTCCGTCTGAAGTCTTCTTCTCTTGGACATTAAAAAAAAAAAAGCCTTTTCCAGAGTTTTCATGAATTGCTGACCTGACCTTGCATCGTTCATCATTCTTCCTTTGTTGTTCTTCATTCATCATTCTTAGAAATCATAAAGAAAGGAATTCTTGGGAGAAACAAAGATTTTCCCAAACTGTAAAGAGTGTGACCCATGCCTTATGTAAAAGGGATTCTATTGGTAGATATCTGTGGTGTCCGGGATGACCGAAATGTTCCTGGATACCTGACCATAGCACCTAATATGAGCTTGTTGGACGCCCCATTACAGAATCGTGACCATTATAAGGCGTTGTCCCCTTCCTCCATAACCATTAATATTAAGGTGCCCCCTTCTCCCAATCATGTGGATTTGGGTCCTCTCCCTATGGCCAAAAATATGGAGCTCCCTGATTCTGCCTGTGGCCATAAACATGGCATTGCCCCCCCCCCCCTCTGCCTGTGGCAATAAATATGGCGGTCTGCCCATAACCATAAATATGGAGTTGCCCTCCTCTCTTCCCATGGCCATAAATATGGAGTTGCCCACCTGTGCCCATAAATGTGGCATTGCCCCCCCTCTACCTGTGGCCATAAACGTGGCATTGCTCCCCTCTGCCTGTGGCAGTAAATATGGCGGTGTCCCCCTCTGCCCATAGCCATAAATATGGAGTTGCCCCCTTCTCCCAATGATGTGGATTTGGGCCCTCTCCCCGTGGCCATAAATATGGAGTTACCCCCCTCTGCCTGTGGCCATAAACATGGCATTGCCCCCCTCTGCCTGTGGCCATAAACATGGCATTGCCCCCCTCTGCCTGTGGCCATAAACGTGGCATTGCCCCCCTCTACCTGTGGCCATAAACATGGCATTACTCCCCATCTGCCTGTGGCAATAAATATGGCGGTGTCCCCCTCTGCCCATAGCCATAAATATGGAGTTGCCCACCTCTACCCGTAGCCATAAATATGGAGTTGCCCCCCCCCCCTGGAGACCCCTGAACTCCGTCACCTGGTTTCTGAATGAGACTCCCCAACACGATCCTATAGGTGTGATGGTCTGGCGTCCACACTATTTGGCCGTAGAATGTGTCCATCGGTTTGTGCTCTCCGGCAATCTTTACTTTTGTCTCGTCTTCTTTTTGTGCTTCTCATGAAGAGTGGAGAGAGAGAGAGCGGCACAATTATCGCGTAAGTCCAGGAAATCTTTATTTTACATGCCAAGAAGTCACAAAGGGAAATTTAATGCATTTCAGGGGCTCAGCTACCAATAATCACTGTGTACTCCCGGCAGGGACAGCTTCCCCCCACCAGGAGAACCCAGTGGCTCAGCGGGAGAAAGTCCCCTGTCAAAACCGGTGGCTGCATTCTGCTCTCCTCTTCCAGTATTCTTTGGGAAAGATTTTGGAGGGTGTCTGTGGGAATCGGTACCCAAGTGTGAGGTCGGGTGTTGGATGAGAAGACCTGGCTGGCATGTTGAGCCTCACATTGGGCACAAAAAAAAATTGTGCTTTTTTTTGACAGCTTAAGTTTGGCTGGCCAATCACGTGCCACCAATCCAGTTCAACTGACGACCTCTGATTTATGGCCTTCAGCATGGACATAAAGGTTTTGTACACAAGCATTAATATGCAGAATTTGGTGGCCGCTATGGGCCGGGAGTATTCATTTTCTGTTTGTTAAAAAGCATACCCAAGCTCAACTGCTTATACCTTGAGTGTAGATGCTGGAGACCGGTGTACAGGCTGGGATGTCCAAGCCCCCATACAATCTATCCATCGTAGAAAAAAAAAAATTCCACTTGGTGATCTCCTGGTCATTATTAACTAGATGATGTGAATACAGTACATGAAATTTGAATGCGTTTTGGCTATTACAGCTTTCCTGAGGAAGGCTGTAATAGCTGAAACACGTTAGCATTTCATCCTGAGGAAGGCTGCAAAAGCTGAAACACGGTAGCATTAAATCCTGAGGAAGGCTGTAAAAGCTGAAACACGGTAGCATTTCATCCTGAGGAAGGCTGTAAAAGCAGAAACACGGTAGCATTTCATCCTGAGGAAGGCTGCAAAAGCTGAAACACGGTAGCATTAAATCCTGAGGAAGGCTGTAAAAGCTGAAACACGGTAGCATTTCATCCTGGGGAAGGCTGCAAAAGCTGAAACACGGTAGCATTAAATCCTGAGGAAGGCTGTAAAAGCTGAAACACGGTAGCATTTCATCCTGAGGAAGGCTGTAAAAGCAGAAACACGGTAGCATTTCATCCTGAGGAAGGCTGTAAAAGCTGAAACACGGTAGCATTTCATCCTGAGGAAGGCTGCAAAAGCTGAAACACGGTAGCATTTCATCCTGGGGAAGGCTGCAAAAGCTGAAACACGGTAGCATTAAATCCTGAGGAAGGCTGTAAAAGCTGAAACACGGTAGCATTTCATCCTGAGGAAGGCTGTAAAAGCAGAAACACGGTAGCATTTCATCCTGAGGAAGGCTGTAAAAGCTGAAACACGGTAGCATTTCATCCTGAGGAAGGCTGCAAAAGCTGAAACACGGTAGCATTTCATCCTGAGGAAGGCTGTAAAAAGTGATGAGTAGTTCACTGAGTGGCTTATTTTATTTCTTCTGGCAACAAATAAAGTTGGCAGAATTTGAACTTTCCTGGAGTGCAGCCAGCTTTTTTTTTTTTGCTCCCTAGTCTCGCCTGATTTATGGAACGACTGGTGAGCACCCCAGTCTATAGGGTGACCTGACCCGGGGTTCGGAAGCGGTGCACTTTGCAGTTTTGTGTCCGACAATCAGTTTGCGCGTGCAAAGCTTTGCGGATGAAGCAGCGCGGGGGCGGAGCGGCGCAGACTTAAGCTGTCCCTTAACCAGAAATGCAACTTTTTACATGAACTTGGAAATGTGATGAAGTCAGACTGGGGCTCCGTTTCTTGTAATCGCTGTTAATTGGCTCTCCCTGCATGTTCACCCGGCTCGCGGGGTCTCCGGTTCAGAACGGGTGCCTACAACATTTTCTTACCCTTCACACCCCCCCATGGGCATTTAAATGGTTAAACTTCCCCGTGCCGAAATGTTCCCCTTTAACAGGTGAAATAAAAAAACACTAGAAAATCAATGAATATTAAATTATTTCTGGCAGAAGACTTTGCACTTTTTTTTTTTAATTCTTAGAAAATAACTTATTTTAGGTTTTTTTATATAATTTAACTTATACGGTCATTTGTATTTTTTTTTTTTTTTGTTTGTTTTTAAGATTATTACTGCATTGAAATCTGAAATAAACTATTTTACCGTGTGATGTATGGCGTGGTGTCATTGGTAACAGGAAGGGGAAATCTCTCAACCTTTTAACGCCTAGGAGGCAGTGTAGCATCTGTGCCATGTGACCGCTGTGATTGGCTCCCAGATCGGTCGCATGATCGGCTCCCAATCAGATGCCTTGACCGTGCTCTCGGCAAGCAGCCTTCTGCTGTGGACGCGTATGTGCTGCTGCGGCGGCGGCGGCTTTGCAATAAAACCTCCATGATTGGAAGAACTGAAGGCCAATGAATGAAAGGGGGCAGGGCCAGGAACAGTCAGGTTGGGAATGTGCTGGATGTCGCCCAGCCAGGAAATGGGGTGGGGCTCTATCTGACTCACTGCAGCTTCCTGAGGAAGGCTGTAATAGCTGAAACATGTTAGCATTTCATCCTGAGGAAGGCTGTAATAGCTGAAACACGTTAGCATTTCATCCTGAGGAAGGCTGTAATAGCTGAAACACGTTAGCATTTCATCCTGAGGAAGGCTGTAATAGCTGAAACACGTTAGCATTTCATCCTGAGTAAGGCTGCAATAGCTGAAACACGTTAGCATTTCATCCTGTGGAAGGCTGCAATAGCTGAAACACATTAGCATTTCATCCTGAGGAAGGCTGTAATAGCTGAAACACCTTAGCAATTCATCCTGAGGAAAGCTGTAATAGCTGAAACACGTTAGCGTTTCATCCTGAGGAAGGCTGTAATAGCTGAAACACGTTAGCGTTTCATCCTGAGGAAGGCTGCAATAGCTGAAACACATTAGCGTTTCATCCTGAGGAAGGCTGCAATAGCTGAAACACGTTAGCATTTCATCCTGAGGAAGGCTGCAATAGCTGAAACACGTTAGCATTTCATCCTGAGGAAGGCTGTAATAGCTGAAACACGTTAGCATTTCATCCTGAGGAAGGCTGTAATAGCCGAAACACAGTGTATGTTTGAAACCCCACTTGTTCACGTTTCACATTCATCTTCCATGCAGCATGTTTTTTTCTACGTTTGTTGCCGTGTTGGGCACAGAGAGGCTCAGAGTGACGGCTGGGATGCCGGGACAGGAAAGCCATCGCGTCTTGTAAAATATTTCCCCTGCTTTCTTCATTAACCACGAATGTAACCAACAACTTTTATGCAAAGTGACCTTTATTTTACTTTTTTGACCTTTCACCCACTTCCTGTCTACATGCACGCACTCCAGCACCACCATTGCTCTGGACCGCCATCCTGATGGTGACAACGGGCGGCCGTGGCTGAGCAATGCATAGTCAGCACGACCTTGTGTAGTCTCCACCAGGGGGCGCATGAGATAGGGGTGACAACGCAGGAGTACAATTGGGACACAGGGGGCAGTGTTGTCACCCTACAACAGGAAGTGTCTCTACAAGAACTTTATTTGTTTATTTTAATCAAAGCTGCAGCTTTAAAGTAATAAAAACAACAAAGCAGTGTGCGACCCCGAGAGCTGTCAGTCTTCTGTGAAGCGAAATCTAATTGGCTGCTTTCCTTTTCCAATCAAGGTCCAGGTATTCTTCGTTATCTGTAAAGATTAGGAGTCCTGCAGCAAAGCTCTTCTTGTTGGGGGGTTGTTAGAGCGCCGCCTGCTGTCCAGTCTCGGTCATAACTGCCTTTAGTAGGTCTTCACATTGGGAAGAACGCAGAGCATTTCAAACAGGAGGTTGGCTGCCAGCAGAGCCGTGTTCCCTGCAACATTCAACATTTTGTAATTAGTGATTGGGAAACGGGAAATCCTTGTACTTGAGAGGCACTCCACTGGGGGGCGCTCTTGTATTGAGCTGCCTCTAAGGCCCCTAAACTCTGCATTCTGTACATAGCGCACCCCTTAACTCTGCATTCTGTACATAGCGCACCCCTTAACTCTGCATTCTGTAAATAGCGCACCCCTGAACTCTGCATTCTGTACATAGCGCACCCCTTAACTCTGCACTCTGTAACGCACCCCTGAACTCTGCATTCTGTAAATAACGCCCCCCTTAACTCTGCATTCTGTAACGCACCCCTTAACTCTGCACTCTGTAAATAGCGCACCCCTGAACTCTGCATTCTGTAAATAACGCACCCCTAAACTCTACATTCTGTAAATAACGCACCCCTAAACTCTACATTCTGTAAGTAACGCACCCCTGAACTCTGCATTCTGTAAATAACGCACCCCTTAACTCTGCACTCTGTAAATAACGCACCCCTTAACTCTGCACTCTGTAAATAGCGCACCCCTTAACTCTGCACTCTGTAAATAGCGCACCCCTTAACTCTGCACTCTGTAAATAACGCACCCCTTAACTCTGCACTCTGTAAATAACGCACCCCTAAACTCTGCACCTTGTAATTAACGCACCCTTAAACTCTGCACCTTGTAAATAACGCACCCCTAAACTCTGCATTCTGTAAATAGCGCACCCCTAAACTCTGCACTGTGTAAATAATGCACCCCCTAAACTCTGCACCCTGTAAATAACGCACCCCTAAACTCTGCACCCTGTACATAACACACCCCTAAACTGCACTCTGTAAATAATGCACCCATAAACTCTCCATCCTGTACATAACGCACCCCTAAACTGCACTCTGTAAATAACGCACCCTAAGCTCTGCACTCTGTAAATAACGCACCCTAAGCTCTGCACTCTGTAAATAACGCACCCCTGAACTTTGCTTTCTGTAAATAACGCACCCCTGAACTTTGCTTTCTGTTAATAGCGCACCCCTAAACTGCATTCTGTAAATAATGCACCCCTAAACTCTGCATTCTGTAACTAATGAACCCCTAAACTGCATTTTGTACATGGCGCACCCCTAAACTCTGCACTCTTTAATGCACCCCAAAACTCTGCACCCTGTAAATAGCGCACCTCTGCACTCTGTACACAGTGCACCCCTAAACTGCGTTCTGTACATAGCGCACCCCTTAACTCTGCACTCTGTATACAGCGCACCCCTTAACTCTGCACTCTGTAAATTACGCACCCCTAAACCCTGCATTTTGTACATAGTGCACCCCTGAACTCTGCATTCTGTAAATAACGCACCCCTGAACATTGCTTTCTGTAAATAACGCACCCCTGAACTTTGCTTTCTGTTAATAGCGCACCCCTAAACTCTGCACTCTGTAAATAATGCACCCCTAAACTCTGTACTCTGTAAAAAAACACACCCTAAACTCTGCATTCTGTAACTAATGAACCCCTAAACTGCATTTTGCACATGGCGCACCCCTAAACTCTGCATTCTGTAAATAGCGCACCCCTAAACTCTGCACTCTTTAATGCACCCCAAAACTCTGCACTCTGTAAATAGCGCACCTCTGCACTCTGTACACAGTGCACCCCTAAACTGCGTTCTGTACATAGCGCACCCCTTAACTCTGCACTCTGTAAATTATGCACCCCTAAACCCTGCATTTTGTACATAGTGCACCCCTGAACTCTGCACTCTGTAAATAGCGCACCTCTGCACTCTGTACACAGCACACCCCTGAACTCTGCACTCTGTAAATAGCGCACCTCTGCACTCTCTACACAGTGCACCCCTAAACTCTGCATTCTGTACATAGCGCAACCCTAAACTCTGCAACCTGTACATGGTGCACCCCTGAACTCTGCAAGTAGCGCACCCCTAACCTCTGTACAGGGCGCACCCCTGAACCCTGCACTCTCTACACAGCGCTCCTCTGAACCCTGCACTCTACACAGCACATCCCCTGAACCCTGCACTCTACACAGCGCACCCCTGAACCCTGCACTCTTTACACAGCGCACCCCTGTACTCTGTACATAGTGCACCCCTAACTCTGCGCTCTGTATATAGCGCACCCCTGAACCCTGCACTCTGTACACAGCATACCCCTGAACCCTGCACTCTGTACATAGTGCACTCCTAAACTCTACACAGCGCACCTCTGCACTTTGTATATAGCACACCCCTGAACTCTGCATGCTTTACAAAGCGCACCCTGAACCTTGCATTCTTTACACAGCGCACCCCTGAACTCTGTACACAGCGCACCCCTGAACTCTACTCTGTAAATAGCGCACCCCTAAACTCTGTACATAGCGCACACCTGAACTCTGCATGCTTTACACAGCACACCCCTGAACCCTGCATTCTTTACACAGTGCACCCCTGAGCCCTGCACTCTGTACATAGGGCACCCCTAAAACCTGCACTCAGGGCACCCCTAAAACCTGCACTCTGTACACAGCGCACCCCTGAACTCTGCACGCTGTACACAGCGCACCCCTGAACTCTGCATGCTGTACACAGCGCACCCCTGAACTCTGCACGCTGTATGTAATACAACCCTAAACCCTGCACTCTGTACATAGCGCGCCCCAGATACAACCGGTCTTTGGAAGACAACCATACTTCTGATGCGTCCCATGATGAAATTGAGTTCGACATCTCCATTGTACGGAGTCAGATGGGAGATTTCTACTCTATCATAGGCCAAAGAAAGCTCCCAGCACCCCACTGTTACCTCCTGTGGACAGAATTTTTGTCCCTGAATTACTTTCCTTCCCCCCACAGTACAGAGCCGAGGCTCCATAATGACTCAAATCCTTTGAGTCGCGGGCACTCACCTGACAGGTCGTACATTGGGGCGACTTCCACCAGATCACAGCCTACGATGTTCAGTCCCCGGCAGCCGCGGATGATCTCCAGAGCCTGGAGGAGGAAAACAAAGAGTTCTGCCTAATGAGGACCTTCACTCCCAGGATATATTTGCCCCTCCTCTCCCACGCCGCCATCTTTGCGTAGCCTGAGCGGGTACAGATGTGCCGTGTTGTCTGCTGGGTCCTGAAGACCTGCAGCACAAATGCAGAGTTTTGTGATGCGCATGCACCGGTCAGTAAGACTGCCTCCTGGGATGAGTGACGTGGATATCCAGGGAGGTGTGGGGGGCGCCGTCTCATTCACGCCCTGGTAACTTTAGGGGGGCCAGACTGTGGCCAGTTGGAGTAAACGCCACGTCTTTAGGAATAGTGCCCCATCATTGGTATCAGTGGGAATAGTGCCCCATCATTGGTGTCAGTGGGAGGAATAGTGCCCCATCATTGGTATCAGTGGGAGGAATAGTGCCCCATCATTGGTGTCAGTGGGAGGAATAGTGCCCCATCATTGGTATCAGTGGGAGGAATAGTGCCCCATCATTGGTATCAGTGGGAATAGTGCCCCATCATTGGCGTCAGTGAGAGGAATAGTGCCCCATCATTGGTGTCAGTGGGAGGAATAGTGCCCCATCATTGGTATCAGTGGGAGGAATAGTGCCCCATCATTGGTAGTGACTGCGGTTACTACCCCGTGATAAGGGTGACTATGGTTACTACCCCGTGATAAGGAGGGTGACTATGGTTACTACCCCGTGATAAGGAGGGTGACTGTGGTTAC
>BLSH010485015.1:141682-163588 GCA_018402905.1 Glandirana rugosa | reverse complement strand
GAGGTGGGGGAGGGAAGGCTCATTGATGGAGATGGGAAGGGGTAAGGCTCAATGGTGGAGGTGGGGAGGGAAGGCTCATTGATGAAGGTGGGGAGGGAAGGCTCATTGATGGAGATGGGGAGGGAAGGATCATTGATGGAGGTGGGAAGGGAAGGCTCATTGATGGAGGTGGGGGAGGGAAGGCTCATTGATGGAGGTGGGAAGGGGTAAGGCTCAATGGTGGAGGTGGGGAGGGAAAGGTCACTGGTGGAGGTGGGGTGGAAGGGTTATTGATGAAGGTGGGGGAGGGAAGGCTCATTGATGGAGGTGGGGAGGGAAGGCTCATTGATGGAGGTGGGGGGGGCTCATTGATGGAGGTGGGGAGGGAAGGCTCATTGATGAAGGTGGGGGAGGGGGGCTCATTGATGGAGGTGGCGAGAGAAGGCTCAAGGATCTGCTACTGATGGCTTGGTGCCAGATACCACAGCATACCTTTAGAGGTCTAGTGGAGTCCATGCCTGGATGGGTTATGGTGGGTGGTCAGAATGTTATGAGTGATCGGTGTAATGTGTTAATAAAAGAGACTCCAATGGTGGAATTCTGTTATTTCTAGAGGAGCTCAGTAATGCTGAAAGCTGGATTTGACCTTCCAGTTAAAGTTGCAGTCTCCTGTGAAGGGTTGGGTCGCCTATAAAAACTCTCCAATCTTTGCAGGATCTACAGTGATAAAAAAGAACCTCCCGCAGGGCTTTGTCTGTTTTATAATGTCTCACATTCCAATAAAGTTTTTATAAACAGCTCAGACCTGGTTCCAGCTAGCTTCAACCTCTCCAGGAAAAATTTCCCATACTTCTGGTTTACTAGAGATCTGAATCGTGTGTCCTTCACATCTCCCATCGTCTCCTGACATCAGAGCTGGTGCTAACGACTCCCCAATTAAAGGGGCACTCCACCCAAAACTGATATCTCAGCGTCTTAATGAATGCCGAAGCATCAAACCACATGATAGCCTCTTCTATCACTTGGGGGCTCTCTTGGCGAGATCTCTGCACTCCCAGGTTTGCACACTTGCTGTACCCATTATGAGGAGGTCCCACCAAAGTTGGGTGGGGGTAGCCCATGCAGGGCAAGATCACACGAAAGAGGATAGAGAGTCATGAGGGGCTAGATTACACAAAGGAAGGCAAGGACAGCCCATGAGGGGCAGGATCACACAAAAATGGGTGGGGACAACCCATAAGGACATGGTCAAAGGTGCATGGGAACACACAAAAGTTGGATGGAGACACGCCATAGGAGTCAAGATCACACAGAGGTGGGTGGGGACAGCCCAAGAGGAGCCATTTCTAACAAAGGTAAGCAAAGAAACCCCATGAGGGGCTAGATTACATAAAGATGGGCAAAGAAAGCCCACGAGGAGCAGGATCACACAAAGATGGGTGGGGACGCCAATAAGGGGCAGGATCACACAAAGATGGGTGGGGACGCCAATAAGGGGCAGGATCACACAAAGATGGGTGGGGACGCCAAAAAGGGGCAGGATCACATAAAGATGGGTGGGGACACCAATAGGGGGCAGGATCACACAAAGATGGGTGGGGACGCCAATAAGGGGCAGGATCACACAAAGATGGGTGGGGATGCCAAAAAAGGGGCAGGATCACACAAAGATGGGTGGGGACGCCAAAAAAGGGGCAGGATCACACAAAGATGGGTGGGGACGCCAATAAGGGGCAGGATCACACAAAGATGGGTGGGGACGCCAATAAGGGGCAGGATCACACATAGATGGGTGGGGACGCCAATAAGGGGCAGGATCACACATAGAAGGGTGGGGGTGCCAATAAGGGGCAGGATCACACAAAGATGGGTGGGGGTGCCAATAAGGGGCAGGATCACACAAAGATGGTTGGGACAACAATAAGAGGCAGGATCACACAAAGATGGGTGGGGATGCCAATAAGGGGCAGGATCTGATATAGGTGGACAGGAACACCTAAAGTAGGATTGGATAGCCCATAAGAGGCAGAGATGGGCAGGGACAGCCCATTAGGGGCAAGGTTAAACAAAGGTTGGTGGGGACAGCCCACGAGGGACAATATCACACAAAAGAGGAGAGGGAGAGGTCATGAGGGGCTAGATTACGCAAAGGTAGGCAAGGACATCCCATGAGGGGCAGGATTACAAAAGTTGCATGGAGACAGGCAATAGGAGCCAAGATCACACAGAGGTGGGTGGGGACAGCCCATAGGGACCTGATTAGACAAAGGTGAATGGGAACACACAAAATTTGGTGAGGACAGTCCACAAGGGGCTAGATTACAGAAAGATGGTCAAAGAAAGCCCATGAGGGGCATGATCACACAAAGATGGGCAGGGACAGCCCATTAAGGGGCAAGAACTGATAAAGGTGAACAGGAACACCTAAAGTTGGGTGGGGACAGCCCATAAGGGGCAAGATCACAGAGAGATGGGCAGGGAGAGTCCATTAGGGGCAAAGTTACACAAAGGTTGGTGGGGACAGCCCATGAGGGACAATATAACACAAAAGGGGATAGGGACAGGTCATGAGGGGCTAGATTACACAAATGTAAAAAAGGACAGCCCACGAGGGGCAGGATCACACAAAAAAGGGCGGGGACAGTCCATAGGGCCATGATCAGACAAAGGTGCATGGGAACACAGAAAAGTTGGATGGGCACAGCCCATAAGAGGCAAGATCACACAGAGGTGGGCGGGGACAGCCCATGAGGATCCAGTTCACACAAAGCTAAGTAAGGACAGCCCATGAGGGGCAGGATCACAAAAAAATGGGCCGGGACAGCTAATAAGGGGCTGGATCACACAAAGATTTAAGAAGCTGGTGGGTGATTCATTCCACCCCGTCTATAACTGAAATATCATTTCTGGGTGGATTGACACTTTAACATAAGCAAGAGGCAATGCATGCATGAAGCGTCCATATTTGTCCTGTGTGCCCACAGTTACTGCAGACTGCTCCCACAGTTTAGCATATCCAGTCAGCTTCAAACCAGAACTCGCCCTAGAGTATTTATATGAGTCTGTAGCGGGGATATTAGAGTGTAAGCTCTTGGGCATAGGTGTGCGCAGCCTATTGTATTAGGGTGTGCACCCTAAAAGGTAAAACACGCATGCCTTTCCCTGAAGCCTGGAATGAATGGGAAGCTGCTTCCTGTTCATTCACAAACCGAAGCATAGAAAACACATTTCACTATGCTTCCATTATGAATGAACACAGTGAGTGAGTTCACTTAGAGAATTAAGGCAATGATAAATGACATATTCACTATCTTCTTCCCCCCACTCTCCATCCTGAAACAACCCACACAGCAGCCGATGGGAGAGGAGAGGAGGGAAGCCAGCAGCACTGCGGGGTGGGGGGGGGGGGGCAACACGAGGAAAGCCCAGGCAGTAGGGGGAATCGGCACTGTATGAAGTGATTAGGGTGTGCCCGGGCACACCTGGCACACCCCCTGCACAGGCCTATGCTCTTAGGGGTTTTGCTGAGTGTGTACCCTGCCAAGTGAGAAGAACTGATGTGTGCTTTATAACTAATAGACTTTTTGAGCTGCAATACCAGCAAGAGCCACAAGATGGCAGCAGGACTCAACCAACCAGCATTGAAACTCAAGCTGGACACACATTATACAATTTTTGTTGTTCAATTTCCATTAGATTTACCTTCGGTTATGTAGTGGAAGGGGCCGGCCTGACTGCATACAGATTGAAAGTGTTTAGGTGTGGCCTCACATTATATGGATTTGGTAAATCTAAGTAAACTGGATAGGAGGGGCGGCAGGGGCAGCACATAGAGGAACCAATCTCCTCCATTAGGAGGAAAATGGAGGAAATTGGTTCCTCTAAATGCTGCCCCTGCCATCCCTCCTATCCAGGTGTACAAGGGAGGCACATGGGCCCCCTAGAGCACGGGGCCCAGTTGCAATTGCAACCCCTGTAGCTACGCCCCTGGGTGTGGCACTGATCAGGGACACTGACTGGTGACAGTATGTAAAAAAAAATTCAATTTTTTTGTTTACTTTTAACCACTTGCCGCCCGCCCACCATGGCTTGACGGCGGCAAAGTGGTTCGTTATCGCAAACCGTCGTCACCTGACGGTGGCCGTGATAACAAGTATTGTGAGTGGGCACTCGTGCGCTCACTGTGTTCCGGGGGGGGGGGGGCCAGGGAGCGGGTAGGGTGGACTCGATCGCCGCCGGCTACCCGCGATCACACCCCCCCCCCCGGAGCGACAGAACGAAGGTCTGTGTATGTAAACACGGATCTCCATTCTCATAGAGGGGGTAGGGCGGTGATCGCAGGCTTCCTGTATATGGGAGCCATGATCACTCCCCTCCCCCTGCCAGCCCAGCCCCCATACAGTTAGAACACACTGAGGGTACACAGTTAACCCCTTAGAGCGCCCCCTGCAGGTTAACCCCTTCACTGCCAATGGCATTTACACAGTAATCAGTGCATTTTTATAGCACTGATCGCTGTATAAATGCCAATGGTCCCAAAAAAAGTGTCAAAATGGTCCGACATGTCTGCCGCAATATCGCAGTACCGCTAAAAATTGCAGATCGCCGCCATTACTAGTAAAAAATAAAAAATAAATAAAAAACCCCAGAAATTAATTCTCATCATTTGTAAACGCGGCAGCTTTTGCGCAAACCAATCAATAAACGCCGATTGCGATTTTTTTTTACCAAAATTATGAGGAAGAATACAAATCGGCCAAAACCGATATTTTTATTTTTTTTGGATGTGTATTTTAGCAAAAAGTAAGAAAAATTGTTTTGTTTTTTTTGCAAAATAGTCGCTCTTTTTTTGTTTATAGCGGCGATCAGAAATGACGCAGAGGGGATCAAAAAAAAATTTATTTTTTTTTACACATTATGATTGCTTACAGCAGTGAATTTCATTGTTATAATAAGCAATCATTTTAACTGAATGCGATTGATTCAGTGTGTTTTGCTGTGATTAGCTGTAATTGGCGAGAGCTAATCACATGGTACAGATGGTCTGGGATTAGCCCTGTCTGTACCATGTGATCACTGTGACCAATCACAGCTAGCAACGCAATTATACACAGTGGACGGCAAGAAAGGAAACCATCCATTGCTTACAACTGTCATGTGATCTGCTGTAATTGGTCACAGTGACCACATGGTAGCAGCAGTGAGACGGTACACTGATTAGTCATCAGCCGGGTCCAATGGACACAGCCGGTGGCAGAGCGCGGGGCATGACGGGAGGACGTCATGTGACACCCACCTGGATTGACGAAAGTTCCACCCAGCTGTCATCTTTGCTATAGGCCGGGCATTAACTGGTTAAAATGATCCCGCCATTGAGGTCCTTGTTCAGGCACTTCCTGTTATAGGGTGACAACACTCCATCCCTATCTCCCAGCTGAGCTTCAGCGTCGTCACCCTGTCACATGGGGTTCTGGGGCGGCCGCTTCAGCGCACATCAAACAGGCATGAGCCTGGCGATCCTGCCATGAAGGTCCTTGTTCAGGCACTTCCTGTTATAGGGTGACAACACTCCATCCCTATCTCCCAGCTGAGCTTCAGTGTCGTCACCCTGTCACATGGGGTTCTGGGGCGGCCGCTTCAGCGCACATCAAACAGGCATGAGCCTGGCGATCCTGCCATGAAGGTCCTTGTTCAGGCACTTCCTGTTATAGGGTGACAACATTCCATCCCTGTCTCCCAGCTGAGCTTCAGCGTTGTCACCCTGTCACATGGGGTTCTGGGGCGGCCGCTTCAACACACATCAAACAGGCATGATCCTGCCATGAAGGTCCTTGTTCAGGCACTTCCTGTTATAGGGTGACAACACTCCATCCCTATCTCCCAGCTGAGCTTCAGTGTCGTCACCCTGTCACATGGGGTTCTGGGGCGGCCGCTTCAGCGCACATCAAACAGGCATGAGCCTGGCGATCCTGCCATGAAGGTCCTTGTTCAGGCACTTCCTGTTATAGGCTGACAACACTCCATCCCTGTCTCCCAGCTGAACTTCAGCGTTGTCACCCTGTCACATGGGGTTCTGGGGCTGTCGCTTCAACACACATCAAACAGGCATGATCCTGGTGATCCTGCCATGAAGGTCCTTGTTCAGGCACTTCCTGTTATAGGGTGACAACACTCCATCCCTGTCTCCCAGCTGAGCTTCAGCGTCGTCACCCTGTCACATGGGGTTCTGGGGCGGCCGCTTCAGCGCACATCAAACAGGCATGATCCCGCCATGAAGGTCCTTGTTCAGGCACTTCCTGTTATAGGGTGACAACACTGCTTCTGTCTCCCAGCTGAGCTTCAGCGTTGTCACCCTGTCACATGGGGTTCTGGGGCTGTCGCTTCAACACACATCAAACAGGCATGATCCTGCCATGAAGGTCCTTGTTCAGGCACTTCCTGTTATAGGGTGACAACATTCCATCCCTGTCTCCCAGCTGAGCTTCAGCGTCGTCACCCTGTCACATGGGGTTCTGGGGCGGCCGCTTCAACACACATCAAACAGGCATGATCCCGGCGATCCTGCCATGAAGGTCCTTGTTCAGGCACGGGCATTAACTGGTTAAAATAATGCCTGGTGATCCCGCCATTGAGGTCCTTGTTCAGGCACTTCCTGTTATAGGGTGACAACACTCCATCCCTGTCTCCCAGCTGAGCTTCAGCGTCGTCACCCTGTCACATGGGGTTCTGGGGCGGCCGCTTCAACACACATCAAACAGGCATGAGCCCGGCGATCCTGCCATGAAGGTCCTTGTTCAGGCACGGGCATTAACTGGTTAAAATAATGCCTGGTGATCCCGCCATTGAGGTCCTTGTTCAGGCACTTCCTGTTGTAGGGTGACAACATTCCATCCCTGTCTCCCAGCTGAGCTTCAGCGTTGTCACCCTGTCACATGGGGTTCTGGGGCGGCCGCTTCAACACACATCAAACAGGCATGATCCCGGCGATCCCGCCATGAAGGTCCTTGTTCAGGCACTTCCTGTTATGGGGTGACAACACTGCTTCTGCCTCCCTGTTGTGTCGCTGTGTTGTCACCCTGCCACATGAAGACTACAGAAAGACTTAGAAATGCCATGCAGCCGTCACTGGAAGGCATATAGACAGGAAATGGCTGCAAAGAGGCTGCAGGAGACCTAAGATGGGACAAAAGATGAAAAAAATTGGTCTTTTAGTTCCTGAATTGCTGACACTTTCGCCTTTTTCTCGTTATCTGGACCTAAATCAGCTCATTAGCCTCTCAATGTCCTTTTATTGTGCATCTTCACCGGCGGTTTCGGGGTTAACATCCATCAGCTGGAAATGGGATACGGAGATGTTCTGGGTTCAGCTCTCGGGTCGGCGACCTCGATGCGCGCGGCGCTGTAAGGGGACGCGGTCTCACGTTTACCCAGCCGGTGCCAATGTAACCGGAGACGACCCGATGCCACCTATCGCTGTGCGCCATGAGATGCGGGGGAAAGCTGAGCCCCGTCCGCCGGACCCCTCTGTCCTCAGGTACCTTATCGGAATAATAGGCCATTCTCCGCAGCTGTGGAGGCGCCATGGTAACGGCGAGAGGCTCCGCCGCGCGCTTTCAGCGACTTCTGGCGGTTGGGTATCGCAGATCAGTCTCACCCGGGCAGCTGCGCCCGCCGTAGCATCCACGATGGGTCGCCGCTATCTGCACCTGCTGCTCATCCTGCAGCTTACGGGCGTGATGGGTGAGTTTTCTTCGTTTTCGCTATTTCTTCCCGCCGCTCCGGGGCGCGTTTCTCGTCGCCTTGCATACCCGACCGGTCCGCCAATGGCATTACATTGGATGGGCGCTCAAAATTAGCGATGAGCTGAGCAGCTCCGGGGTTTGGAACTCAATGAAACGCGCGAATAAGTAGTTGATTTCCGCGCTTAGGATAAAAAGTATTCTGGCTGTTAAATGTTGTGAGGCTGCCTTTCCTGTTCTCTCCACCAGGTGGAGTAAGAGAGGCAATATTGAGATTGGAGGGATGAGTGGCGCTGTCTTATTTATGCTTTAAAAACAGTGCTGTTCAAGTGCTATCTGGGTTTCTGTTAAACAGTTAATCCATTGTAGACATTCTTTACCAGACACACATGAATAAGTGCATGCAATCTTATTTCTGAATCAGTGCAAAAATTCATTAAACTAAACGTTTGTGTGATATAAAATGCCAATGAAAGAAAAAAAGCTGGCAATGAAATGTCATTTGCTGGCAATTTAAAAAAAAAAAAGGAAGCTGACAATGAAATGTCATTTGCTGGCAATTTCAAAAAAAAAAAAAAAAAAGCTGACAATAAAATGTCATTTGCTGGCAATTAAAATAAGAAAGAAGAATCTGGCAATGAAATGTCATTTGCTGGAAATACAAAAAAAGGAAGCTGGCAATGAAATGTCATTTGGTGGCAATAAAAAAAAAGCTGGCAATGAAATGTAATTTGGTGGCAATTAAAATAAAAAAAAAGAAGAATCTGACAATGAAATGTCATTTGCTGGAAAATAAAATTGAAAAAGAAGGATCTGGCAATGAAATGTCATTTGCTGGCAATTAAAAAAAAAGCTGGCAATGAAATTTAATTTGTTGGCAATTAAAAAAAAAAAGCTGGCAATGAAATGTCATTTGCTGGCAATTTAAAAAAAAAAAAAAAAAGCTGACAATGAAATGTAATTTGCTGGCAATTAAAAAAAAAAAAAAAAGCTGACAATGAAATGTAATTTGCTAGAAATACAAAAAAAGGAAGCTGGCAATGAAATGTCATTTGCCGGAAATACAAAAAAAGCTGGCAATGAAATGTAATTTTGTGGCAAATAAAATAAAAAAAAAAAGAAGGATCTGGCAATGAAATGTCATTTGCTGGCAATTAAAAAAAAAAAAAGCTGACAATGAAATGTAATTTGGTGGCAATTAAAATAAGAAAGAAGAATCTGGCAATGAAATGTCATTTGCTGGAAATACAAAAAAAGCTGGCAATGAAATGTAATTTTGTGGCAATTAAAATTAAAAAAAAAGAAGGATCTGGCAATGAAATGTCATTTGCTGGCAATTTAAAAAAAAAAGCTGGCAATGAAATTTCATTTGCTGGCAACTAAAAAAAGAAGAAGCTGCCAATGAAATGTCATTTGGTGGCAATTTAAAAAAAAAAGGAAGCTGCCAATGAAATGTCATTTGGTGGCAATTTAAAAAAAAAAGGAAGCTGCCAATGAAATGTCATTTGGTGGCAATTTAAAAAAAAAGGAAGCTGGCAATGAAATGTAATTTGCTGGCAAATCCCAAAATAATGTCACTCATTGTAAATCCGTCTTCAATCATTATGCCCTCCAACTCCCAATAAACATACCCCTCCCCCCCCCCAAAAAAAAATAATCCACCACACATGACGAATCCCTGATGGTGACACCAGCTAAATGACAGCTTTGTCCAAATATAGCAATGTGCCCATTAACTCAAATAAGGGACACAGGGTCACCCACACAGAGGTGTGATATATGGGTCTATCCCAACAAATCCGGGACAGAGGTCTGATATACGGGTCTATCCCAACAAATCCGGGACAGAGGTCTGATATACGGGTCTATCCCAACAAATCCAAGACAGAGGTCTGATATACGGGTCTATCCCAACAAATCCGGGACAGAGGTCTGATATACGGGTCTATCCCAACAAATCCAAGACAGCGGTCTGATATGCGGGTCTATCCCAACAAATCCGGGACAGAGGTGTGATATACGGGTCTATCCCAACAAATCCAAGACAGAGGTCTGATATACGGGTCTATCCCAACAAATCCGGGACAGAGGTGTGATATACGGGTCTATCCCAACAAATCCAAGACAGAGGTCTGATATACGGGTCTATCCCAACAAATCCAGGACAGAGGTGTGATATACGGGTCTGTCCCAACAAATTCGGGACAGAGGTCTGATATGGGTCTATCCCAACAAATCCGGGACAGAGTTCTGATATATGGGTCTATCCCAACAAATCCGGGACAGAGGTCTGATATATGGGTCTATCCCAACAAATCCAGGACAGAGGTCTGATATATGGGTCTATCCCAACAAATCCGGGACAGAGTTCTGATATATGGGTCTATCCCAACAAATCCGGGACAGAGGTCTGATATATGGGTCTATCCCAACAAATCCAGGACAGAGGTCTGATATATGGGTCTATCCCAACAAATCCGGGACAGAGGTCTGATATATGGGTCTATCCCAACAAATCCAGGACAGAGGTCTGATATACGGGTCTATCCCAACAAATCCAAGACAGAGGTCTGATATACGGGTCTATCCCAACAAATCCAAGACAGAGGTCTGATATACGGGTCTATCCCAACAAATCCGGGACAGAGGTGTGATATACGGGTCTATCCCAACAAATCCAAGACAGAGGTGTGATATACGGGTCTGTCCCAACAAATTCGGGACAGAGGTCTGATATGGGTCTATCCCAACAAATCCGGGACAGAGTTCTGATATATGGGTCTATCCCAACAAATCCGGGACAGAGGTCTGATATATGGGTCTATCCCAACAAATCCGGGACAGAGGTCTGATATATGGGTCTATCCCAACAAATCCAGGACAGAGGTCTGATATATGGGTCTATCCCAACAAATCCAGGACAGAGGTCTGATATATGGGTCTATCCCAACAAATCCAGGACAGAGGTGTGATATACGGGTCTGTTCCAACAAATCTGGGACAGAGGTCTGATATACGGGTCTGTCCCAACAAATCCGGGACAGAGGTCTGATATATGGGTCTATCCCAACAAATCCGGGACAGAGGTCTGATATATGGGTCTATCCCAACAAATCCGGGACAGAGGTCTGATATACGGGTCTGTCCCAACAAATCCGGGACAGAGGTCTGATATACGGGTCTATCCCAACAAATCCGGGACAGAGGTCTGATATATGGGTCTGTCCCAACAAATCCGGGACAGAGGTCTGATATATGGGTCTGTCCCAACAAATCCGGGACAGAGGTCTGATATATGGGTCTGTCCCAACAAATCCGGGACATTGGTCTGATATACGGTTCTACCCAACAAATCCGGGACAGCTAGCATCTATACAGGTGGACAACCCAACAGCCAACTGAAGGAGCGCACAAGGCAGGGTGACAACGCTGCTTCTGATTGCAGATTAGTGTTGTCAGTTTTGAAGAGGAAGTTCTGCTACTGCCAGGAACTGCAGGTCCAAAACTTAGTATTAGATGCAGAAACAAAATGATCTGTTTAACCCCTTCCTGCCCTGTTCCAGTCTTTACACCCAGGGGACTGCCCAGTCACGTGACCACCGTCATACAATCACTCCATGTCATGGCCTGTGGGAGTGGCCTTATTTTACACTCACAGTGATGTCATCTCTGGGTTTCTGTGCTTCTCTATGCAATGCAGGCAGATCATGGCTGGTGGGAGGGGCCAGCAGGGGGCGGTACATGAGAATATCCCAGCCCCTCAGTACTCCTCTCCAGAGCCCTCAGCCCTGATGCAAGCAGTGGGCGGGCTCTGGGGAGGAGTTATGCAAATATCAAAATGTCTTGATGGGTGAGCGTCAGTTTCTCCTGGCTCCTCCCACCAGCCATGATCTGCCTGCATTGCATAGAGAAGCACAGAGACCCGGTGATGACATCACAGTGTTTTACTATGACATTTAATGTAAATGTTTTCTGTCTCTTTTCTTACCCGGCTCTGGTCTGTAAATAATATTATATTTGCAGGTGAGGGACAGGACGGCATAGCGCGGATCATTGGCGGTTATATCGTCCCGCCGTACTCAGCGCGATATCTGGTGTCACTGAAGAGGAACACGGGAATTCACTTCTGTGGGGGGTCACTGGTCAGCCGCTTCTGGGTCCTCTCCGCCGCCCACTGCAAGACTGAGTAAGCATATCATAGATACATTATGGTCTGATCACTGGGGGAGGGGAGACTGAGGAAATGACTCCTCCCCCTTCTACAAAGTTACAATGTACAGTCTGATCACTGGGGGAGGGGAGACTGAGGAAATGCCTCCTCCTCCTTCTACAAAGTTACAATGTACAGTCTGATCACTGGGGGGAGGGGAGACTGAGGAAATGTCCCCTCCTCCTTCTACAAAGTTACAATGTACAGTCTGATCACTGGGGGAGGAGACTGAGGTAATGGCTCCTCCTCCTTCTACAAAGTTACAATGTACAGTCTGATTACTGGGGGGAGGGGAGACTGAGGAAATGTCTCCTCCTCCTTCTACAAAGTTACAATGTACAGTCTGATCACTGGGGGAGGGGAGACTGAGGAAATGCCCCCTCCTCCTTCTACAAAGTTACAATGTACAGTCTGATCACTGGGGGAGGGGAAATTCTTAGGACAATGCAAATAAATAGATATGTAATTTAATGCACCCACAAATTGTTTTTTCCCATCCCCCCGCTTCACCAGGCAGAAGCAGATGCTGGTCGTGGCCGGGGAATATTCGCTGTCCACCTTCGAAGGAACAGAACAGATATTTCGCCCCGTGAAGATGATCGCCCACCCTGAATACAGCTCCTCCTCCAAGAACGCGGACATCATGCTGATAAAGGTGATAATATTGGGGCTTCTTTTATTTGGGGGGGGGGGACAACTTTTCTGGAAGATACACCAATAAAACTTGTATGAATCATTTCCATATGCAGCCAGCAGGGGGAGCCCTTGGCTGCTTTTCACGTTTACCACCCTCTTCTTAGCTCCTCTGTTGAGAACAATGTTTGTTGTGTGCAGAGCTCAATAGCCCAAGCTGACGAATACACATACAGGTGGTGGCCCCTCCCCTCTTCAGCGCAGTGACTCCTCCCACTTCCACCATGTGGTCCCAGTTAGATACAAGGTGCCTGAAAGCAGACATCTTCTGCTGTGCTGTCTTCTTAGGGTGCTTTGGGAATCCTTTGTCTTGAATATTTATTCATAGAATAATGGTGGATGTAGCAAATAAAATGGATATAAAACATCAGTTCAAAAACTTTAAAATGTCACCACGCTTGTGACATCAGAAGTTTGAACTGGTCAATGGAGGAAGCTCCGCCTCCATAATGCAACTGACTCCATTGCTGGGACAGACCCATATATCAGACCTCTGTCCCGGATTTGCTGGGACAGACCCATATCAGGCCTCTGTCCCGGATTTGCAGGGACAGACCTATATATCAGACCCCTGTTCTGGATTTGCTGGGACAGACCTATATATCAGACCTCTGTCCTGGATTTGCAGGGACAGACCCATATATCAGACCTCTGTCCCGGATTTGCTGGGACAGACCCATATCAGGCCTCTGTCCCGGATTTGCAGGGACAGACCAATATATCAGACCTCTGACCCAGATTTGCTGGGATAGACCCATATCAGACCTCTGTCCCAGATTTGCTGGGACAGACCTATATATCAGACCCCTGTTCTGGATTTGCTGGGACAGACCTATATATCAGACCTCTGTCCCGGATTTGCAGGGACAGACCTATATATCAGACCTCTGTCCTGGATTTGCTGGGACAGACCCATATATCAGACCTCTGTCCTGGATTTGCCGGGATAGACCCATATATCAGACCTCTGCCCCAGATTTGCTGGGATAGACCCATATATCAGACCTCTGTCTCGGATTTGCTAGGACAAGACCATATATCAGACCTCTGTCCCTGATTTCTTGGGACAGACCATTTATCAGACCTCTGTCCCGGATTTGCTGGGATAGACCCATATATCAGACCTCTGTCCCGGATTTGCTGGGATAAACCCATATATCAGACCTCTGTCCCTGATTTGCTGGGATAGACCCATATATCAGACCTCTGTCCTGGATTTCTTGGGACAGACCCATATATCAGACCTCTGTCCCTGATTTCTTGGGACAGACCCATATATCAGACCTCTGTCCCGGATTTGCTGGGACAGACCCGTATATCAGACCTCTGTCCCGGATTTGCTGGGATAGACCCATATATCAGACCTCTGTCCCTGATTTCTTGGGACAGACCCATATATCAGACCTCTGTCCCAGATTTGCTGGGACACACCCATATATCAGACCTCTGTCCCTGATTTCTTGGGACAGACCCATATATCAGACCTCTGTCCTGAATTTGCCGGGACAGACCCATATATGAGACCTCTGTCCCGGATTTCTTGGGACAGACCCATATATCAGACCTCTGTCCCGGATTTGCTGGGACAAGACCATATATCAGACCTCTGTCCCGGATTTCTTGGGACAGACCCGTATATCAGACCTCTGTCCCAGATTTCTTGGGACAGACCCATATATCAGACCTCTGTCCCGGATTTGCTGGGATAGACCCATATATCAGACCCCTGTCCTGGATTTGCTGGGATAGACCCGTATATTAGACCTCTGTCCCGGATTTGCTGGGATAGACCCGTATATCAGACCTCTGTCCCGGATTTGCTGGGACAGACCCGTATATCAGACCTCTGTCCTGGATTTGCTGGGACAGACCCATATATCAGACCTCTGTCCCGGATTTGCTGGGACAGACCCGTATATCAGACCTCTGTCCCGGATTTGCTGGGATAGACCCGTATATCAGACCTCTGTCCCGGATTTGCTGGGATAGACCCGTATATCAGACCTCTGTCCCGGATTTGCTGGCATAGACCCATATATCAGACCTCTGTCCCAGATTTTTTGGGATAGACCCGTATATCAGACCTCTGTCCCGGATTTGCTGGGACAGACCCGTATATCAGACCCCTGTCCTGGATTTGCTGGGATAGACCCGTATATTAGACCTCTGTCCCGGATTTGCTGGGATAGACCCGTATATCAGACCTCTGTCCCGGATTTGCTGGGATAGACCCGTATATCAGACCTCTGTCCCGGATTTGCTGGCATAGACCCATATATCAGACCTCTGTCCCAGATTTTTTGGGATAGACCCGTATATCAGACCTCTGTCCCGGATTTGCTGGGACAGACCCGTATATCAGACCCCTGTCCTGGATTTGCTGGGATAGACCCGTATATTAGACCTCTGTCCCGGATTTGCTGGGATAGACCCGTATATCAGACCTCTGTCCCGGATTTGCTGGGACAGACCCGTATATCAGACCTCTGTCCTGGATTTGCTGGGACAGACCCATATATCAGACCTCTGTCCCGGATTTGCTGGGACAGACCCGTATATCAGACCTCTGTCCCGGATTTGCTGGGATAGACCCGTATATCAGACCTCTGTCCCGGATTTGCTGGGATAGACCCGTATATCAGACCTCTGTCCCGGATTTGCTGGCATAGACCCATATATCAGACCTCTGTCCCAGATTTTTTGGGATAGACCCGTATATCAGACCTCTGTCCCGGATTTGCTGGGACAGACCCGTATATCAGACTTCTGTCCCGGATTTGCTGGGACAGACCCATATATCAGATCTCTGTCCCGGATTTGCTGGGACAGACCCGGATATCAGACCTAATACACGGGCCTGGATTACGGGTCTGGATACTTTTTATTATTTGATGCCCCTCCCTGACAGATTCTCTTTAATTCTCTTCCCTTACAGCTGAACCGGCCGGCCATCTATAACTCCTTCGTATCGATAGTCCCTCTACCAGCCCAGGGGGTGTCGCTGGGCGAGGGGCGCCTGTGCCAGGTATCTGGATGGGGGTACACCAGCGCCACCAGCGGCAAGGCCTCGGACACCCTGCGCAGCGTGAAGCTTCCCATCGTCTCTGCCCGCCGCTGTAACAGCTCCGCCTCCTACTCCGGGCACATCACCAACAATATGATCTGTGCTGGGTTCACCAACGGGGGCAAGGACGCCTGCCAGGTGAGGCTCACAAGCGGCCTGCAGGGGGCATCAAAGGCAATGAGAGCAAATGCTGCCAGAGCCCTGTGTGAGAAGGCCCTGATGGAAGCTGGCGTATTTTCGCTGCCAGTCTTGCGGCGGTGATGATCTCACAAAGACCACCCTAGTTTTTATTGAGGGGGAAGGACGTGGGCAGCTTCCGCCAGGCACTTCTCACACAGGTGTTTTGCACCCCCTACAGTCTCCGATCATTTTTCCTTTCCCTTTTATTCCAGGGGGACTCCGGAGGGCCCCTGGTGTGTGACGGCAGGGTGTTCGGCGTCGTGTCGTGGGGCCACAGCTGCGCCAACCCCAAATACCCCGGGGTGTACACGGCCGTGGCCAACTTCCAGAAGTGGGTATACAGGACGATCTTCTCCGGAGATTTCCAGAAATTCGGCCAATGAGAGCCTGCGATGCGGACGACAGGAGGCGGAGGAGCCGCGGAGGAAGACACGAGGGCCGGCCAAATGGCTTGGCGAAGCCAACAAGATCGCCCCCTTGTGGACGGGGAAAATAGGACGTTGGCTAAAATTTAGATTAGTTCTCGGCTCACCCGGGGTCGGTCTATGGAGATCGGTCGTCGTGGTTTCTTACGTTCTCTAGCCAGGAATTTTGTTTAGTCTCTTTCTAGGGTTGGCGCCATTTTGGGGTCATTTTAAACCTTTTAGGTAAAAATAACGGCAGGAGATCTGCAATATACAGAAATCTCTCCAATATATAATTGAAGTGCAAGCAAAGAGAAAAGGAAGGATAAAAAGTTATATAATCCCCGTCATTTTCTGCTGTCTGTGACCCACTGAGGAGATTCCCCTTCACTTCCTGTCCTGGAGGCACAACATGGAAACAAATCTCTATGAAGTGAGGTGATTTCCCTTCACTTCCCATCCTGGAGACATAACAGGAAGTAGAAGTAAATCTCTACAAAGTGGGGGGGATTTCCCTTCACTTCCTGTCCTTGAGGCAGAACATGGAAATAAATCTCTATGAAGTGGGGTGATTTCCCTTCACTTCCTGTCCTGAAGGCACAACATGGAAATAAATCTCTATGAAGTGGGGTGATTTCCCTTCACTTCCCATCCTGGAGACATAACAGGAAGTATAACTAAATCTCTACAAAGTGGGAAGATTTCACTTCCTATCTTGGAGACACAACATGGAAATAAATCTCTATGAAGTGGGGAGATTTCCCTTCCCATCCTGGAGACATAACAGGAAGTATAACTAAATCTCTACAAAGTGGGAAGATTTTACTTCCTATCCTGGAGACACAACATGGAAATACATCTCTATGAAGTGGGGAGATTTCCCTTCACTTGCCAACATCATGGAGACACAACAGGAAGTAGAAGTAAATCTCTACAAAGTGTGGAGATTTCACTTCCTATCCTGGAGACTTATTAGGAAGTAGAAGTAAATCTCTGAAAAGAGGGGAGATTTCCCTTCACTTTCCATTCCCAGAACACAACAGGGAGGTACATCTCTACAAAGTGGGGTGATCTCCCTTCACTTCCCGTCCTTGAGATGCAACAGGATGTAGAAGTAAATCTCAACAAAGTGGGCAGATTTCCTGTCACTTCCTGTCCTGTCAACACAACAGGAAGTAGAAGCAATACTCTACAAAGTGGGAAGATTTCACTTCCTATCCCGGAGACTTATCAGGAAGTAGAATCAAATCTCTACAAAGCGGGAAGATTTTACTTCCTGTCCTGGAGACCCAACAGGAAGTAGAAGTAAATCTCAATGAAGTGGGGAGATTTCTCTTCACTTCCCATCCTGGAGACACAACAGGAAATAAAAGTAAATCTCTACGAAGCGGGGAGATTTGCCTTCACTTCCTGTCCTGGAGACCCAACAGGAAATAAAAGTAAATCTCTACAAAGTGGGGAGATCTCCCTTCCCTTCGTTTCCTGGAGACCCAACAGGAAGTAGAAGTAAATCGCTACAATGTGGAGAGATTTCCCTTCACTTCCCATCCTGGAGACCCAACAGGAAATAAAAGTAAATCTCTACAAAGTGGGGAGATCTCCCTTCCCTTCGTTTCCTGGAGACCCAACAGGAAGTAGAAGTAAATCTCTACAATGTGGGGAGATTTCCTTTTACTTCCTGTCCTTCAGACACAGCATGAAATAGAGTAAATCTCTATGAAGTGGGGAAATTTCCCCAGAAGGTGACCCCGATGGATTGTTCCCCTTTTTCTGCTGAGAAATTTTGGATTTTTATCACTTCCTGTTCCAGTGACCCCAGGACAAATAGAGAGGACAAATTGTCCCAAGGGGGACACAGACAGCAATGAAAACCTGACAAAGGTTCTAATCGTTCTTCATTTTATCCAAAACTCCAGAAAAAGGTTCTACAAATTCTTTATAGTGACCGAATGCTGGGGAATGGAGGGAAAAGCTGCTGCTGATGCTCACTTTTCCTTTGCCTTGTCCACCATGGGAGAGAATCTCAGGCTGAGCTCTGCCCCCAGTGCCTGCTATCCACACCTGGGGGCTTGCTGGCTTCTGACCCCCCGGCTGCCTGCTGAGTGACAGGTGGGACTGTAGTGCTGTGTGATGCTATAAGCCCCACCCCCTTCCCCAGGTGGAGAGGGGGAGTGAGGATAAATATATGGGGGGTCCATTTAAGACCGCCAAGCAGCGCTAATGTGGGATTTTTGGTGGCAGGAAGCTGACGAACGATCTCTCTGCGATCAAAATCAATCGCCGATCTTCATAGACAGACCCCCATTTATTTTATTATTAAGTCTTTGAAGGTGAAATGTATCCTCTGTGGCCGCATTTCCCTTCTGGTGCTTCTTCTCTTTATTCGGATTATTGGGTTGCGGCTGTGCGAATGACCGATGCATTCCACAGAGTTGTCACATGGAATAAACAGGTTGAACGCAAATCGGCCTGTGTGTGATGTGTGATGAGTGATGGGTGTGATGTGTGATGGGTGTTATGTGTTATGTGTGATGAGTGATGGGTGTGATGAGTAATGGGTGTGATGTGTGATGGGTGATGAGTGATGTGTGATGAGTGTAATATGTGATGTGTGATGTATGATGAGTGTAATATGTGATGGGTGATGTATGATGAGTGTAATGTGTGATGGGTGATGGGTGATGTATGATGAGTGTAATATGTGATGGGTGTGATGAGTGATGTGTGATGAGTGTGATGCGTGATGAGTGATGAGTGAGGTGTGATGAGTGTAATATGTGATGTGTGATGTATGATGAGTGTAATATGTGATGGGTGATGTATGATGAGTGTAATATGTGATGGGTGATGTATGATGAGTGTAATGTGTGATGGGTGATGAGTGTGATGTGTGATGAGTGATGAGTGTAATGTGTGATGAGTGATGTGTGATGTGTGATGAGTGATGAGTGTGATGTGTGATGAGTGTAATATGTGATGGGTGTGATGTCTGATGGGTGTGATGAGTGTAATGTGTGATGTGTGATGAGTGTAATGTGTGATGTGTGATGAGTGTAATGTGTGATGGGTGATGTATGATGGGTGTAATATGTGATGGGTGCAATGTGGGATGGGTGTAATGTGTGATGAGTGTAATGTGTGATGAGTGATGTGTGATGAGTGTGGTGGGTGATAGGTGTAATGGGTGATGGGTGATGTATGATGAGGGTAATGTGTGATGAGTGTGGTGGGTGATGTATGATGAGGGTAATGTGTGATGAGTGTGGTGGGTGATGGATGTGGAGTGTAATGGGATGTGATTAGTGTAATGTGTGATGAGTGTAGTGGGTGTGATGTGTGATGAGCGTGGTGGGTGATGGGTGTGATGAGTGTAATGTGTGATGAGTGATGTGTGATGGGTGTGATGTGTGATGGGTGTAATGAGTGATGTGTGATGAGTGTAATGTGTGATGGGTGATGAGTGTGATGTGTGATGAGTGATGAGTGTGATGTGTGATGAGTGTAATATGTGATGGGTGTGATGTCTGATGAGTGTGATGTGTGATGGGTGTGATGAGTGTAATGTGTGATGTGTGATGAGTGTAATGTGTGATGTGTGATGAGTGTAATATGTGATGGGTGATGTATGATGAGAGTAATATGTGATGGGTGATGTATGATGGGTGTAATATGTGATGGGTGCAATGTGGGATGGGTGTAATGTATGATGAGTGTGATGATGGTGATGGGCGGTGAGTGTAATGTGTGATGAGTGATGTGTGATGAGTGTGGTGGGTGATGGGTGTAATGGGTGATGGGTGATGTATGATGAGGGTAATGTGTGATGAGTGTGGTGGGTGATGGATGTGGAGTGTAATGGGATGTGATTAGTGTAATGTGTGATGAGTGTAGTGGGTGTGATGTGTGATGAGTGTGGTGGGTGATGGGTGTGATGTGTGATGTATGATGAGGGCGGTGGGTGATGGACGTGGTGGGTGATGGGTGTGATGAGTGTGGTGGGTGATGGATGTGGTGTGTAATGGCTGTGATGTGTGATGAGTGTGGTGGGTGATCGGTGTGATGTATGATGAGTGTGGTGGGTGATGGACGTGATGTGTGATGAGGGTGGTGGGTGATGGATGTGGTGTGTAATGGGTGTGATGAGTGTGGTGGGTGATCGGTGGGATGTATGATGAGTGTGGTGGGTGATGGGTGTAATGGGTGATGTATGATGAGGGTAATGTGTGATGAGGGTGGTGGGTGATGGGTGTGATGAGTGTGATGGGTGATGGATGTGGAGTGTAATGGGATGTGATTAGTGTAATGTGTGATGAGTGTAGTGGGTGATGGGTGTGATGTGTGATGGGTGTAATGTGTGATGTGTGATGAGTGTAATGTGTGATGTGTGATGAGTGTAATGTGTGATGTGTGATGAGTGTAATATGTGATGGGTGATGTATGATGAGTGTAATATGTGATGGGTGTGATGAGTGTAATGTGTGATGAGTGATGTGTGATGGGTGTGATGTGTGATGAGTGTAATATGTGATGTGTGATGTATGATGAGTGTAATATGTGATGGGTGATGTATGATGAGTGTAATATGTGATGGGTGTGATGAGTGTAATGTGTGATGAGTGATTTGTGATGAGTGTGATGTGTGATGAGTGTAATGTGTGATGTGTGATGAGTGTAATGTGTGATGTGTGATGAGTGTAATGTGTGATGTGTGATGAGTGTAATATGTGATGGGTGATGTATGATGGGTGTAATATGTGATGGGTGCAATGTGGGATGGGTGTAATGTATGATGAGTGTGATGATGGTGATGTGTGATGAGTGTAATGTGTGATGAGTGATGTGTGATGAGTGTGGTGGGTGATAGGTGTAATGGGTGATGTATGATGAGGGTAATGTGTGATGAGTGTGGTGGGTGATGGATGTGGAGTGTAATGGGATGTGATTAGTGTAATGTGTGATGAGTGTAGTGGGTGTGATGTGTGATGAGTGTGGTGGGTGATGGGTGTGATGTGTGATGGGTGTAATGAGTGATGTGTGATGAGTGTAATATGTGATGAGTGATGGGTGTGATGTGTGATGAGTGTAATATGTGATGGGTGATGTATGATGAGTGTAATATGTGATGGGTGTGATGAGTGATGTGTGATGAGTGGGATGTGTGATGAGTGATGAGTGATGTGTGATGAGTGTAATATGTGATGTATGATGAGTGTAATATGTGATGGGTGATGTATGATGAGTGTAATATGTGATGGGTGATGAGTGTGATGAGTGATGAGTGATGAGTGTAATGTGTGATGAGTGATGTGTGATGTGTGATGAGTGATGTGTGTGATGTGTGATGAGTGTAATATGTGATGGGTGTGATGTCTGATGAGTGTGATGTGTGATGAGTGTAATGTGTGATGTGTGATGTGTGATGAGTGTAATGTGTGATGGGTGCAATGTGGGATGGGTGTAATGTATGATGAGTGTGATGATGGTGATGGGCGATGAGTGTAATGTGTGATGAGTGATGTGTGATGAGTGTGGTGGGTGAGGTAGTGGGTGGTGTGAGTAGTGTGTAGTGAGTAGTGTGTAATGTGAGTAGCGGGTAGTGGTAGTAGTGTGAGTAGTATGTAATGTGGGTAGGGTGTA
>BLSH010485015.1:106533-122116 GCA_018402905.1 Glandirana rugosa | reverse complement strand
CCTTCTACAAAGTTACAATGTACAGCCTGATCACTGGGGGAGGGGAGACTGAGGAAATGCCTCCTCCTCCTTCTACAAAGTTACAATGTACAGTCTGATCACTGGGGGAGGGGAGACTGAGGAAATGCCTCCTCCTCCCATTTTGCCTGGCAGCACCGGGGTCATCAGTTGGAATTTTTATTACCTGCATGGAGTTTGCATGTCTTCCCCTCCCCCGCCCCCCACATTCCAGAGACACGCTGGGCTCCTGTCTATACCGGCCCCAGTATGTGAGATGTGAAGCTTAGATTGTAAGGGCGGGGCAGACACGTATGTACAGCGCTGTGTATACCGTCAGCTCTATCTACAGTGTCTGACAAAAGTAAGTACACCCCTCCCATTTCTTCTATCTTTTCATGTGACAACGCTGAAGAGCTGACACTTTGCTACAATGTAAAGTAGTGAGTGTACAGCTTGTATAACAGTGTAAATTTACTGTCCCCTCAAAATAACTCAACACACAGCCATTAATGTCTAAACCTCTGGCAACAAAAGTCAGTACACCCCTAAGTGAAAATGTCCAAATTGGGCCCAATTAGCCATTTTCCCTCCCATGGTGTCATGTGACTCGTTAGTGTTACAAGGTCTCAGGTGTGAATGGGGAGCAGGTGTGTTAAATTTGGTGTTATCACTCTCACTCTCTCATTCTGGTCACTGGAGGTTCAGCATGGCACCTCATGGCAAAGAACTCTCTGAGGATCTGAAAAAAAGAATTGTTGCTCTACATAAAGATGGCCTAGGCTATAAGAAGATTGCCAAGACCCTGAAACTGAGCTGCAGCACGGTGGCCAAGACCACACAGCGGTGTAACAGGAGAGGTTCCACTCAGAACAGCGCCTCACCATGGTCGACCAAAGATATTGAGTGCCGTGCTCAGCGTCATATCCAGAGGTTGTCTTTGGGAAATAGACGTATGAGTGCTGCCAGCATTGCTGCAGAGGTTGAAGGGGTGGGGGGGTCAGCCTGTCAGTATTCAGACCATACGCTGCACACTGCATCAAATTGGTCTCTATGGCTGTTGCCCCAGAAGGAAGCCTCTTTTAAAGATGATACACAAGAAAACCCACAGTCAGTTTGCTGAAGACATGGATTACTGGAACCATGCCCTGTGGTCTGATGAGACCAAGATAAACTTATTTGGTTCAGATGATGTCAAGCGTGTGTGGCGGCAACCAGGTGAGGAGTACAAAGACAAGTGTGTCTTGCCTACAGTCAAGCATGGTGGTGGGGGTGTCATGGTCTGGGGCTGCATGAGTGCTGCCGGCACTGGGGAGCTACAGTTCACTGAGGGAGCCATGAATGCCAACATGTACTGTGACATACTGAAGCAGAGCTTCCCCTCCCTTCAGAGACTGGGCTGCAGGGCAGTATTCCAACATGACGACCCCAAACACCTCCAAGACGACCACTGCCTTGCTAAAGAAGCTGAGGGTAAAGGTGATGGACTGGCCAAGCATCTCCAGACCTAAACCCTATTGAGCATCTGTGGGGCTCCTCAAATGGAAGGTGGAGGAGTGCAAGGTCTCTAACATCCACCAGCTCTGTGATGTCATCATGGAGGAGGGGAAGAGGACTGCAGTGCCAACCTGTGAAGCTCTGGTGACCTCCATGCCCAAGAGGGTGGAAAAGAATGGTGGCCATACAAAATATTGACACTTTGGGCCCAATTTGGACATTTTCACTTAGGGGTGTACTCACTTTTGTTGCCAGCGGTTTAGACATTAATGGCTGTGTGTTGCGTTATTTTGAGGGGACAGTAAATTTACACTGTTATACAACCTGTACACTCACTACTTTACATTGTAGCAAAGTGTCAGCTCTTCAGTGTTGTCACATGAAAAGATAGAAGAAATGGGAGGGGTGTACTTACTTTTCTCAGGCACTGTAGATAGAGCTGACGGTATACACAGCGCTGTACATACGTGTCTGCCCCGCCCTTACAATCTAAGCTTCACATCTCACATACTGGGGCCGGTATAGACAGGAGCCCCGCGTTGTCACATGAAAAGATAGAAGAAAAGACTACAATTCTACAGCTGGGCCCCTGATGACGTCATCTGTGACGAAACGGATGTAGGGCGGCGCTGGAAATGGTGACTTCGCCACGCATGTGCAGCCACCTTTGTGGGAGTTGCAGTCTATTATGGCGGGTTTTTTTATGCAAGTGATTTTAACAATCTTAATAAAGCGCTGTTACAAGCGCTGACGCTATGCGATCGCTTTGCTTCTCTCAATTGTGCTTCTCCGATTGGCAGCTGCTCCACTGTGAGGCTTCCTATTGATTTGGGGTTTTGGATCCAAGTACTTTGCTAACAGAGCGTGATTTGCCTTTTGAAGGTATTGCGAGTCGCATATTTGTGCATTGGTGGGCGGAGCTCTGGGTGTTGCGCTACCTTCTGTATAAGAGGACTTCACATCGGGATGAACAGATACGGATATTGGGTGCCGATACTAAGCATGTGCATGAGTACTTGTAGCGATACCTTTGCCGTGCGATTTGAGCCCATACAAAATGAATGGGTTCAAATCGGACTGCGAAGAATGCCATGCGGTGCGATTCCCGCCCGAAACGCATGCGGTTTTACCCACCACTCCTGTGTGAACCCGGGGGTCGTCATAGTGACTTCAGCCTGGGTTCACACAGGAGCAGTGCAGGGGGGGGGGAACCACCAAATCGCACCGCATTCCTGATCAAATCGCATGCAGTGCGATTTCAGCCCATTCGTTTTGTAGGGACTCAAATCGCACCGCAAAGGTATCGGCTACTCCTACTCGCCGGTAAATAGTATCAGTGCAACCCTAGTGGATACAAATCTTTCATTTGTTTAATATTTGAACTTTATTATTATTTATTTTAGGATTATTGCAACTTTGATAAGAGCGGCACACAGCATCTTCATATCCTATAGCTCTATATAAATACCGGTAATAAATGACCATCAGGAAGTGCGGCCTTGCCTACTGTATACTACACAGCATGGAAACACAGTCTGGATGCGTTTCTGTGTGTGCGTTTTTCATGCATTTCCAATGCGTTTTTGATGCTTTCCATTTTTTGCTCTTTGTTCTTCTTCACCATAGGGATGTGTGCATTATGGAGCATTTAAGTGCATTTCCAGTGCGTTTTCAATGCGTTTTTTGATGCTTTACAGTGCATTATGTTTCTGCTTTTCCCCCTTCACCTTAAACGGGTATACTTCTGAATCGTTTAGGTGCACTCCAGTGCGTTTTCGATGCGTTTTACCACATTCCACTTCAGTTCAGTGCAGAAAAAAAGTGGAGAACCCCCCCCCCCCCCCCCACCCCAGAACTGGAATGCACTGGTGTGAACGATGCCATTGGGAAACATATAACCTGCGATCCATGCGTTTCTGATGCACCGGATTGTATGTGGTGGGAACCGCCCTAATAAGTAAGTCTTCTTCAGGGCCCTTTCACATTCCTGTGACTTGTCCTGTGACTTGGGACTGCAAAGTCGCATGACAAGTCGCACCCCATGATTTTCAATGAGTGCCGTTCATATCTATGAGGCTTCAAGGTAGTCCCTGCATTACTTTGATGAGACTTGTGGTCCACAGACTTCAGGATTACAGAAGCATTGCTTCAAGTCGCATCAAAATTGGGGCAAAAATCGCGCGACTTTCAGTGTCAGTGTCGCCGCTAATAAAGAAAATAAACAGCCCAGAGAGAGCAAACAGAAGTCACATGTGAGGGATTCCTTACACCCGGTGTTCCCAGCCCCCGACACTATTCCCAGCTTAGGAATGAAGGATGCAGCAGTCAGGACCAGGCATGTCCTCAATGTCCTCATTCCCTCCCGCACACAACGCCCCTTCTCTGCAGTTACAGCGCAGACTAAGAGGAGAGAAGCAGGGAAAATGACAAATGGAAACAATGAAGGCAATTATTGTAAAACATTTGGTCATATTGCCCCCCTGAGACGGGGCGCCCCGGGCTGCTGCCTCATTGATTGTTATGGTGCATGATGTGTATAATGTGCTGCTATTACTATATGAGATCCCCATAACCAGGTGACCTGCAATACACTTTACTTTTATTCTTCTTACATCAATGTTACCTTCTGCCGAAGACGCTGTCTGTTATCCCCTTACTGCTCATAGAAATCACACATGACTGCCCACTAATAGATCTCATTGTATATTATTATTATTATACAGGATTTATATATTATTATTATTATACAGGATTTATATATTATTATTATTATTATACAGGATTTATATATTATTATTATTATTATACAGGATTTATATATTATTATTATTATTATACAGGATTTATATATTATTATTATTATTATTATACAGGATTTATATATTATTATTATACAAGATTTATATTTTATTATTATTATTATACAGGATTTATATATTATTATAATACAGGATTTATATATTATTATTATTATTATTATACAGGATTTATATATTATTATTATTATTATACAGGATTTATATATTATTATTATTATTATTATACAGGATTTATATATTATTATTATTATACAGGATTTATATATTATTATTATTACTATACAAGATTTATATATTATTAATATTATAGAGGATTTATATATTATTATTATACAGGATTTATATATTATTATTATTATACAGGATTTATATATTATTATAATACAGGATTTATATATTATTATTATTATTATTACACAGGATTTATATATTATTATTATACAGGATTTATATATTATTATTATTATTATACAGTATATATTATTATATAGGATTTATATATTATTATTATTATACAGGATTTATATATTATTATTATTATTATACAGGATTTAAATATTATTATTATTATAATACACGATTTATATATTATTATTATTATTATTATACAGGATTTAAATATTATTATTATTATTATAATACCCGATTTATATATTTTTATTATTATTATAATACAGGATTTATATATTATTATTAATATTATTATTATACAGGATTTATTATTATTATTATTATTATTATACAGGATTTATATATTATTATTATTATACAGGATTTATTATTATTATTATTATTATTATACAGGGTATTATTATTATTATTATACAGGATTTATTATTATTATTATACAGGATTTATACAGTGCCAACAGTTTGCGCAGCGCTTCACAACATGAGGGCAGACATTACAGTTTCCATACAATTCAATACAGGAGGAATCAGAGGGCCTGGCTCATAGGAGCTTACAATCTAAGAGGGAGGGGCCAATGAATTGCTCATTGTGTACTCCCAGGAGGTCAGTAATGGACAATTATATTTTAGGTTGACTGCCAGGCAGATACAAAAATACAAAGTAAATCAGTTAAGTATTCATTAACCATATAGTCGCTATCATCCCTGAGCCTGGACCGGCTCTCTGCTCTGCCCCTCCACACTCACTGGAGCACTGAGCTGTGGAGGCGGCAGGAGAGGCTCTCTCAGGCTCTCAGCAGCTCGCTGAGAGGCTGAGCCGGGTGCCGGTCCAGGCACGAGGGTGGATCCTGACCATATGGTCACAATCTTTCCCGAGCCCGGACCGGCTCTCTACTCTGCCCCTCCACAATCACTGGAGCGCTGGGCTGTGGAGGGGACGGGAGCGGCTGGCTCAGGCTCTCAGCAGCTCGCTGAGAGGCTGAGCCGGGTGCCAGACCAGGCACGAGGGTGGATCCTGACCATATGGTCACAATCTTTCCCGAGCCCGGACCGGCTCTCTACTCTGCCCCTCCACAATCCCTGGAGCGCTGGGCTGTGGAGGGGACGGGAGCGGCTGGCTCAGCCTCTCAGCGTCTCGGTGAGTGGCTGAGCCAGGTGCCAGTCCAGGCATGGTCACAATCTTTCCCAATCCTGGACTGGCTCTTTGACATCAGCTGACAGCGGGCTTCACAGGAGTGCAGAACGAACTACACGCCTGTGATCTACAGAAGTACAGCCAAACAAGCTTTCCTCATACTTCTCCTTTAATGTAGACTTACATGCAGCTGGCATAAGTACATCAATCTGTCTTCATATCACCTTCCCTACACAGCAGCACTGAGACTGGGAGAGGAACGGCCAGCATTAGGGGTCAGAGTTGGGTCTTGTTGCTCCGCAGGGCGGTCAGTCTAACCCTGGAAACATGCTTACAGGAGGGGAGCACATGATGCCTTCATCAGTGTTTGCCCAATCACAGCGCTGAGTATCAGGCGATCAGGACTGCCAGAGCAAACACCTCCTGTGTGTGTCCAGCCCCAATAAACCTCCGACACCCCTAAATGTGACGCAGAAACCAAACCCCACGACTGCACGCAGTGACCCCCCCCCCCCCCAAATCACAACCCCAGGCCCGTCCCTTCTGTTCTTATACCAGCCAGACTTTATGTCTTTCTATCTATAGCACCTGTATATTAAATGTACAGATAGAATCCAAGCAAAAGCCTGCAGAGCGCCCCCCTGTGGACATCCATCAGACATGGGAATGTCGGCTATTTCCATTGTAAACACAGGCAGTAGAAATGACTCCGGACCCCGGCGCTACAACCACAGCAATGCAAAACAATCACAACAGAAAGATACAATGGAACAACACAGAAATCACAAAGACTGCAAAACTGCTACTTATTTTTTAAATAAAATATTTTATCACAATCTTCATCCTCTGGGAAATGGGGGGGGGGGTCATCGCCTATAGCAGAGGGGTCTCCAAACTTCTATAACAAGGGGGCCAGTTTACTGTCCCTCAGACTGTAGGGGGGGCCGGAATGTGGCCATTGGGAGTAGAAAAGGTCCTGACATGGGTGGGGAAAAACAATGCCCCATCATTGGTGTCAGTGGGAGGAATAGTGTCCCATCATTGGTGTCAGTGGAAGGAATAGTGCCCCATCATTGGTGTCAGTGGGAGGAATAGTGTCCCATCATTGGTGTCAGTGGGAGGAATAGTGCCCCATCATTGGTGTCAGTGAGAGGAATAATGTTCCCTCATTGGTGTCATTGGGAGGAATAGTATCCCATCATTGGTGTCAGTGGGAGGAATAGTGCCCCATCATTGGTGTCAGTGGGAGGAATAGTGCCCTATCATTGGTGTCAGTGGGAGGAATAGTGCCCCATCATTGGTGTCAGTGAGATGAATAGTGCCCCATCATTGGTGTCAGTGAGAGGAATAGTGCCCCATCATTGGTGTCAGTGGGAGGAACAGTGCCCTATCATTGGTGTCAGTGAGAGGAATAGTGCCCCATCATTGGTATCAGTGGGAAGAATACTGCTCCAACATTGGTATCAGTGAGAGGAATAGTGTCCCATCATTGGTGTCAGTGAGAGGAATAATGTTCCCTCATTGGTGTCATTGGCAGGAATTGTGCCCCATCATTGGTGTCATGGGGGGGGGATTATGCCCCATAGTTAGTATTAGTGAATGAAAATAGTGCCTCAGGGGCTGGATAAAAACGAGCGGAGGGCCACATCTGGACCCCGGGCCACAGTTTGGAGGCCGCTGACCTATAGGCAGGATGACCCAGAAATCTGGAAGCGATGGAGTCTTTCTCTTTCGCTGACCCCATGCAGCATTAGAAAATAGCGAGCCTGAGATCCCTGGGGGGTGGGGGGTAAATATTCGGCTATCACAAGACATTATAAAGACATTGAGGTCACTGAGGGAGGATTGAAGAGTTACCTAACAGTGGAATGGATGCATTCGCTGCTACGCCTCTGTAGCACAGCAGCAGCTGGAGGGTTAATAGCGCTGCTAAGTGAATGCAGAATAAAGAATAATTGTCAGCGAGATGTACATACCGAGGAGCTGGGGCAGCACTGAATGGGTTACCAGGGGACCAAATGATTTCACTTTGGGCCTCACACCGTTCATGACACCCAGCGTATTCCTGGGGGGGTCCTAATCCACCAAGAAAGTAGTAGAAGGTGCAGCATAAGACGGGTCGCAGAAAGGTGGGATATGGGCCCGGCACTGCACCAGTACAGGAGTGCACTCACTAGTATCAATACCAGTGATCAGTACCGGTACAGGAGTACACTCACTAGTATCAATACCAGTGATCAGTACCGGTACAGGAGTACACTCACTAGTATCAATACCAGTCATCAGTACCGGTACAGGAGTACACTCACTAGTATCAATACCAGTCACCAGTACCGGTACAGGAGTACACTCACTAGTATCAATACCAGTCACCAGTACCGGTACAGGAGTACACTCACTAGTATCAATACCAGTGATCAGTACCGGTACAGGAGTACACTCACTAGTATCAATACCAGTGATCAGTACCGGTACAGGAGTACACTCACTAGTATCAATACCAGTCATCAGTACCGGTACAGGAGTGCACTCACTAGTATCAATACCAGTGATCAGTACCAGTACAGGAGTACACTCACTAGTATCAATACCAGTGATCAGTACCGGTACAGGAGTACACTCACTAGTATCAATACCAGTCATCAGTACCGGTACAGGAGTGCACTCACTAGTATCAATACCAGTGATCAGTACCGGTACAGGAGTACACTCACTAGTATCAATACCAGTGATCAGTACCGGTACAGGAGTACACTCACTAGTATCAATACCAGTCATCAGTACCGGTACAGGAGTGCACTCACTAGTATCAATACCAGTCATCAGTACCGGTACAGGAGTACACTCACTAGTATCAATACCAGTGATCAGTACCGGTACAGGAGTACACTCACTAGTATCAATACCAGTGATCAGTACCGATACAGGAGTACACTCACTAGTATCAATACCAGTGATCAGTACCGGTACAGGAGTACACTCACTAGTATCAATACCAGTGATCAGTACCAGTACAGGAGTACACTCACTAGTATCAATACCAGTGATCAGTACCAGTACAGGAGTACACTCACTAGTATCAATACCAGTGATCAGTACCGGTACAGGAGTACACTCACTAGTATCAATACCAGTGATCAGTACCGGTACAGGAGTACACTCACTAGTATCAATACCAGTCATCAGTACCGGTACAGGAGTACACTCACTAGTATCAATACCAGTGATCAGTACCGGTACAGGAGTGCACTCACTAGCATCAATACCAGTGATCAGTACCGGTACAGGAGTGCACTCACTAGTATCAATACCAGTGATCAGTACCGGTACAGGAGTACACTCACTAGTATCAATACCAGTCATCAGTACCAGTACAGGAGTACACTCACTAGTATCAATACCAGTGATCAGTACCGGTACAGGAGTACACTCACTAGTATCAATACCAGTCATCAGTACCGGTACAGGAGTACACTCACTAGTATTAATACAGGTACCGGTACAGGAGTACACTCACTAGTATCAATACCAGTCATCAGTACCGGTACAGGAGTACACTCACTAGTATCAATACAAGTCACCAGTACTCACTAGTATCAATGTACCAATACCAGTCACCAGTACTCACTAGTATCAATGTACCAATACCAGTCACCAGTACTCACTAGTATCAATGTACCAATGCCAGTCACTAGTACCAGCACTCACTAGTATCAATGTACCAATGCCAGTCACCAGTACTCACTAGTATCAATGTACCAATGCCAGTCACCAGTACTCACTAGTATCAATGTACCAATGCCAGTCACCAGTACCCACTACTATCAATGTACCAATGCCAGTCACCAGTACTCACTAGTATCAATGTACCAATGCCAGTCACCAGTACTCACTAGTATCAATGTACCAATACCAGTCACCAGGACCCAAGAACTAAAGGAGGATTTAATGTAAGCTCAGCAATGGCAGGGTTCATAGTACCGAAGACTCCATCAGTTGCAGCACTGACGGGGTTAATGATAGCGGAGAATCCTGTGTAGTAGTAGAGCAGGCTTACCGGCAAGGGTTACTATTCCAATGGATTACAGAGGAATCTAATGATCCCAGTCCAGCACTGATCCAGTTATTGATAAGAGAAGAATGCCACCATCGCTGGGGGATGGGGGGGTTGGATTTCTGTACATAGGGAATAGAAGACGATGGATTACACACAATATAAAAGTACTAGAAGTACTAGAAGAATCCTCTACTAGCACCGGTGACTAGTACTTGTACCAGGTTACTCATCACATCACTAACCAGGTTATTACTGCACAGAATACAACGGAGAAGATCCATCACAGCAGAACCCCATTAACCCCCAGTGACCCGAAGGTCCCCTCTTACCTCGTCCACAGTCAGGGGCATGCAGATCCGGTACTCCTTCAGCAGCATGATATTGGGGTGTCAGGGAGAGCAGTGAAGAGCACAGGGTGGGTGATGAGTTTTGGGGGGCTGCCCTAGATGAGGAATAAGCTCCTGATGTAGACTCCTCTAGAGAACATAAGTGGATGTCAGACCTCGGCCAGCATCATCGGGGGGCACAGAGGGGCTAGCTGAAGATTATCCGCTGATCACAGCACTGCAGCCATACAGGGGGGGGGGGGCACACACAGCGATCCCAGCACAAAGGCAGCCCCCGACCCAGCTGCAGAGCTCCGCCACAACAAACCCAGTCCTTTACACCAGCAGAACCAGCTGCAGACCCAAACCAGTCCCAGTGCAGTTCTTTATCCCAGCTGCAGAGCAATGCCAGAGCAGTCCAGTCCTTCACGTCCCCAGACCCTGCTGCAGAGCAAAGACCCAGTCCAGTCCTTCACCTCCCCAGACCCTGCTGCAGAGCAAAGACCCAGTCCAGTCCTTCACCTCCCCAGACCCTGCTGCAGAGCAAAGACCCAGTCCAGTCCTTTGCAGAGCCCAGCTGCAGAGCAAAGACCCAGTCCAGTCCTTTGCAGAGCCCAGCTGCAGAGCAAAGACCCAGTCCTTCAGCTGCAGAGCCCAGCTGCAGAGCAATCCTTCAGAACCCAGAGCCTGCAGCAGAACACTCTTCTCCCAGATCCAGCTGCACAGCGATCCCTATGGCTGAGCGGAGAGGAGAGAGGAGCCTGCACTCTGCAGCACAGCAATCTTTGTGTCTGCCCCCAGTGCTGGCTGCAGGAAGCCCCCTCCCCAGTGATGCAGCCTCCTCAGTTCCCCAATGTGTGTGACATCAGCAGGAGGAAGGATGTGCTCTGCTCAGCCAATCAGAGATCCTCACACACTATTTAAACACCAGAAGCAGCATCAGAGGATGAGGGGTCCCCGGCTGGGGAGGACACATTCTACACACGGCCACAGGTTACATCAGGTCAGATTGCTGCACACTCAAGTCAGACCCACTGCACACCGCCTGCATTCTCACTGCACACTGCCTGCATTCTCACTGCACACTGCCTGCATTCTCACTGCAAACTGCCTGCATTCTCACTGCATACTGCCTGCATTCTCACTGCATACTGCCTGCATTCTCACTGCACACTGCCTGCATTCTCACTGCACACTGCCTGCATTCTCACTGCATACTGCCTGCATTCTCACTGCACACTGCCTGCATTCTCACTGCACACTGCCTGCATTCTCACAGCACATTGCCTGCATTCTCACTGCACACCGCCTGCATTTACGCATACTGCCTGCATTCTCACTGCATACAGCCTGCATTCTCACTGCACACTGCCTGCATTCTCACTGCACATTGCCTGCATTCTCACTGCACACGCCTGCATTTATGCATACTGCCTGCATTCTCACTGCACACTGCCTGCATTCTCACTGCACATTGCCTGCATTCTCACTGCACACCGCCTGCATTCTCACTGCATACAGCCTGCATTCTCACTGCCTGCATTCTCACTGCATACTGCCTGCATTTTCACTGAACGCTGCCTGCATTCCCACTGCATACTGACTGCATTCCCACTACATATTGCCTGCGTTCCCACTGCACACTGCCTGCATTCTCATTGCACACTGCCTGCATTCTCACTGCAAACTGCCTGCATACTCACTGCATTTCCACTGCACACTGCCTGCATTCTCACTGCATACTGCATGCATTTACACTGCACAATGACTGCATTCTCACTGCACACTGCCTACATTTCCACTGCAAACTGCCTACATTCTCACTGCACACTGCCTGCATTCTCACTGCCTGCATTTTCACTGCACACTTTCAGCATTTCCACTGAATATTGACTGTTTTCCCAGTGCACATTGCCAGCATTTCCAGTGCATACTGACTGCATTCTCACTTCACACTGCTAGCATTCTCACTGCATACTGACTGCATTCTCACTGCACACTGCTAGCATTCCCACTGCATGCCATCTGCATTCCCACTGCCAACATTCCCACTGCATACTGACCATTTTCACTGCACACTGCCTGCATTCCCATTGCACACTGCCTGCATTCCCACTGCACACTGCCTGCATTCCCACTGCATACTGACTGCTTTCTCATTGCACACTGCTAGCATTCCCACTGCAAACTCCCTGCCTTCCCAATGCACACTGCCTGCATTCCCACTGCAAACTGTCTGCATTCTCACTGCATACTGACTGCATTACCACTGCATACTGACTGCATACCCACTGCAAACTGCCAGCATTCCCACTGCATACTGCCTGCCTTCCCAATGCACACTGCCTGCATTCCCACTGCAAACTGCATTCTCACTGCATACTGACTGCATCCCCACTGCAAACTGCCAGCATTCCCACTGCATACTGCCTGCATTCTCACTGCACGCTGCCAACATTCCCACTGCATACTGCCTGCATTCTCACTGCACGCTGCCAGCATTCTCACTGCTTACTGCCTGCATTCCCACTGCACGCTGCCTGCATTCTCACTGCATACTGATTCCATTCCCACAAATTTTATGACTTGATAAATAATAACTACAAAGAACTTTTGTAATTTAAACCCAATTGAACTCCAACAATACCTTCACGTGATATAAAGTCATTTTCAGTCTTTATAACTCTGCAGTGGCTGTAAAGATGCTGCAGGAGATCAGCAGCGCTGAAATGTAACAAAGAGAGGTGCAAACTGGAACAACTGATAGTAGTTTATGACGCTCACTGCTTTATCAGATCGGTTTTATATGTAAATTAAATGTAATGTAAATAAAAATATCCCTTCCAATGTAATCTTCAGCCGGCTGTAATTCTCTGTAACTGCCAAACCAGCGGCAAACTTCTTTTCCTTTCAGCCATGGCAACAGTGGGCACGGGTTCCAGGAATCCTCATCACCACGGCCCTGTAATTGGCTCTCTTCCAGCAGGGGTCGGATCCTCCTACATAAATCAACTCAGTAATGTACTGACCATGTACTCCGCTTCCCTGGAGGAGACCTTTTATTTCTCAGTAACATCCAGGGTTGTCTTTAACACAGGGGGCAAAAGGGGCAGCTGCCCCGGCCCAGTCATTTTTGTGGGCCCAAAACAGCTGCCTCTTGAGCCCTGCAATGTCCCTAAATAGCTGATAAGTGGATTCCGTAGGGCCCAGGTTCCAATCAATATTAAGAACAGCCCTGGTAACATCCTGTGACTGCTTACTGGCCTAGGGTGCCACCCCCAGTACCACCAGCAGAGGGAGTGGTGGGCAGGGGTGAGAGCAGGCTGGCAAAGTGTGTGGGCCAAAGCAGGCCCCAGCAGCAGGGAGACAAGAGTTTGGGGTTGGCGCAAAGCCCCGCTATTGCATAGTCACCTGTCTGGATTCACACTTTACACTGGTATTCTTATCGATAAAGGTAGGTACCCGGATTGGAGGAGCCTCATAAAAACCAGGAAGCAGGCCTTAGGTCCGTTTACTGCTCTGCAATGCGTTAATGCGTGCTATATCGCACATTATGAGGCAATGCGTTAATGCGTGCTATATCGCACATTATGAGGCAATGCGTTAATGCGTGCTATATCGCACATTATGAGGCAATGCGTTAACGCAGTCTATTGAAATGAATGGGCTGCCAATGCGCCACCGTGTGGCGAAAACAGGAGGTGACGATTTATTTGTAGTGAAATGCAGTACTAGGAGTAGCAGCGTGCGACAATGCAGGTGCCTTGCCTTAGCCTGGGTTCCCACTTGTGCGATGCAGGGCACCGCATGTGATTTGGATAGGAATCGCATTCGATTCGGTTTCACACCAATGCGATGCGGGAAACGCACAAGATTCGCTGCCTTTCCCCGCATCGTACTGCATAGCGATGTTAGATTAATGACACCCCGAAACATCGCAAAATGCAGTGCAGTTGCCAGAATCACATTGCATGGGTGATGCGATGCGAAAAAAAAAACAAAGGGGTCCCGCACCACAAAATGCATGCCTCATATATGTGCACAGGAACGTGGTGCAATTCCTACGTGAATCGCATGCGGTGTTCCGCATACACCAGTATGAACTCGGTCTTGAACCACATGCGATTCTTTGCAGTGCGATTTGAGCCCATTTAGTTTTATATGAGCTCAATCCGCACCGCATGAAAGGGGTGCAGGCATCTTTTTTTTTTGTTGCTGCAGCGGAATGGGAAGACGCGGGTGTTCACACCCACCATGCCATCCGATTCTTGCATTAGCAGTGAATTTTGCGACCTGTTTTGGGGCGTCGCCAATTTAACATTGACACCGGTGGCAGATGGCGTGAATGGAGTGCGATTTCAATGCGGTGCGTTTTCCTGCACCGCATTCAAGTCAGCCGAGGCTTTGTGTGTTGTGGCGTGCCTTGGCGGCAGGACTGCCCACCCAACGCAACATGGGGTACACATTTTGCAGCGGCCATGAAGCAGGGCATCGTGTTCTGTCCCCCCTGGCCGTAATGTTATGTTCAGGTGGACAGTTGGGGGCGGTAAAACCATGGCCCAATCGCCCCCCCCCCATTGGACACAAGTGTGAACAGGTCCTGATAGAGCCACTTCCCTTGTTTCCAATGATTGGATAACTGAAGAGAACTCCTCCAGTCTCTCAGTAAATCAGCCTTGCAGTGTCCTTGCTACAGATAAAGTTCTGAGAAGACGCCATTCCCGGGAATGTCTGCGCTTTCACAAATCCCCGCCACCCATCTCAGTACTTCAAACACCCGGGCTGTATTCAGGTCGTTCAGCTCCACGTTTATAATGTGGGTCTATCAGGCTGCACTCACATCTCAGCGTCGCGTTTTTCAGCTTTTTTGAGCTTCGGCATTTTTTTTATTAGCCAACAGGGAAAAATATCATCGGTTTCATCATTTAAGGCTATGTTTTTCAGCTTTTTTCACCCGCTTTTATTTATTTATTATTATTTATTTGTTTTACGTTTATTTTTAAGGGGTTAAAGGTTATGGTACGGGGCTAATTTATTTATCTTATTTATTATTTACTTAATCTTATGTATTTAGTTTGTTAGGTTAGGGGTTAATGTTAGGGGGTTTGGGGTATCTGTTAGGGTTAGAGGTTAATATTAGGATTAGGGTTTGGGGTTAGAGGTCAATATTAGGTTTAGGAGTTAATATTAGGGTAATCTGTTAGGATTAGAGGTCAATGTTAGGATTAGGGTTTGGGGTCAATGTTAGGATTAGGGTTTGGGGTCAATGTTAGGATTAGGGTTTGGGGTCAATGTTAGGATTAGGGTTTGGGGTCAATGTTAGGGGATTAGGATTGTAACTG
>BLSH010485015.1:0-11545 GCA_018402905.1 Glandirana rugosa | reverse complement strand
GGTGTTAGAATGGCCAAGTCAAAGTCCAGACCTGAATCCAATCGAGAATCTGTGGAAAGAACTGAAAACTGCTGTTCACAAACGCTCTCCATCCAACCTCACTGAGCTCCAGCTGTTTTGCAAGGAGGAATGGGCAAAAATTTCAGTCTCTCGATGTGCAAAACTGATAGAGACTTCCCCAAGCGACTTACAGCTGTAATCGCAGCAAAAGGTGGCGCTACAAAGTATTAACTTAAGGGGGCTGAATAACTTTGCACGCCCAATTTTTCAGTTTTTTATTTGTTAAAAAAGTTTGAAATATCCAATAAATTTCGTTCCACTTCATGATTGTGTCCCACTTGTTGTTGATTCTTCACAAAAAATTACAGTTTTATATCTTTATGTTTGAAGCCTGAAATGTGGCAAAAGGTCGCAAAGTTCAAGGGGGCCGAATACTTTCGCAAGGCACTGTAAACATAGAAGAAGGAAAACAAAGTGAATAAAACAAGAAAGGAACAGAAAAGGAAGAGAACAGAAGAAAGAAAAGATAAAAGAGGAGGAGAGGGGAAGGGAGGGGGTAAGGGGACCCATGAAGTGTATGTGAACTTGTCTACAAAAAGTAAAAATCCATATTCAATCATAATACAGGTAAAGAAAAGGGGGGAGATAAGAACGTAAAAGCAATCAGCTACTCCCCAACTGTAAACATATTCATGAAATAATACTATAAATCAGGGATAAGCAATTAGCGGACCTCCAGCTGTTGCAAAACTACAAGTCCCATCATGCCTCTGCCTCTGGGTGTCATGCTTGTGGCTGTCAGAGTCTTGCTATGCCTCATGGGATTTGTAGTTCTGCAACATCTGGAGGTCCGCTAATTGCATATCCCTGCTATAAATGGATGACAAATACACAACAATGCATATCCCCCTCGTCGGAGACGGACCCCATAGATGGAAAGATCGGACCCAGTTGAGGGCGACAACCCGCTGAAAAGCAATAAACACGATGTGCCCAGAGGACATAAAAAAAATGAATAGGAAAAATAAATAAATAGAAAAAATAAATAAATAAAGTGACTGGGGAGTGAGACAACCAAAAATATTTTTTTACATCGTGTATGTTTCAACTGTGAACCATGGGAGTCCATAGTCCATGTGGAGCATATCGGGAGTCCTACGGACTCCCATGGTTCATCTTTTTGGTTAAAGAAGGTGTGTGATTTCTATTGATGGTAAACCAGTCACTGCACTGCTTGACTCTGGTAGTGTGATAACGTTGGTCAAAAGCAGTTGTGTAAATCCTGCAAGGTAACACCCTAGTACTGTCGGGGTCATCTGCATCCATGGGGACACTCGTGACTACCAGACGGCGGGCGTTGAGATTGTTACCCTTGCGGCAGTGTGACTCATTTAGTGGGTGTGGTACCGTCACCAATTTATGAAGCCCTAGTGGGGAGGGGTTTTCCCCAATTTTTGAGGTTATGGGAGGGCACAGAGAGTCTGGAGGAAAGAGCTCCCCCTGCTGAGGATGCACGGGAGTTCTTACCCGACCCCTTTTGCCAAATGGAAGGGGAGACTGGTGGCAGGACCGAGAAAGACCCTCTTTCTTTTCCGGTAATGGCTGGGGAGCCGGAGGAGCCTGAAGATAATGACCCAGAAAGTGTCTTTGAACCTGACCATGAGAGTGAACAGAATGTAGTACTTGACTTAGTGGTCCGGAGAGAGAACTTCTCTGTGAACTGTGACCAGTCATACACTCACCACCCACTTTATAAGGTACACCTGTTCAATTGCATGGTAACACAAATTGCTAATCAGCCAATCACATGGCAGTAACTCAATGCATTTAGGCATTTAGACATGGTGAAGACGACTTGACGTTCAAACCGAGCATCAGAATGGGGAAGAAAGGGGATTTAAGTGAAATTGAACGTGGCATGGTTGTTGGTGCCTTTTTTTCCGTAAATAAGTCTTTTTCCGGAAATGCACAGAATATTTTCCTAGGTACAAGTACTACAAAAGATACAAATTGTGTACAACTAGGCCCAAGTAATATTTTAATACACAGCAATTCCAACAGAAAAAGAGAAAGCAAACGTGATAGAAGCTGAAGTAAAGACCACATAAAAAATATGGGAGAAAATAGAAGATTAGGCAGCCTTAGGTTAGAAGGTAGAAGGAAAATAGATGGTTAGACAGAAGCAAACTATTTCTCTATGTATAATATATATATATATATATAAACAGTATATAATCACCGGAAGCATGCAGGAAGTGGGGGATTCTCTTCCCGTCCAGAAAGTATTTCCTGTAGCCCCATATAACATGACCTCTTCCTGGAGAATTGGCGCAGATAACATCTATTGTTCTGATCCATGCTCCTTGAAGAGTAAACAAACCTTGGAATGAAAAACGGTCTTGTCCCTGGAGCAGTCTGTCCGACAGGAATACATAAAGCACGACTCATCATAAAGAAGTGTACATTCCCCCAGATCAGCTCCCGTTAGAGTAGTGTCCCATTATCCATGAGGATCTGCTCACACTAGACTACTCTCCCATTATCCATGAGGACCTGGTCACACTAGACTAGGCTCCTATTATCCATGAGGATCTGCTCACACTAGACTGGTATCTCATTATTCCAGAGGATCTGCTCACATTAGACTAGTCTCTCATTATCCCAGAGGACCTTCTCACACTAGACTAGTCTCTCATTATCCCAGAGGACCTTCTCACACTAGACTAGTCTCTCATTATCCCAGAGGACCTTCTCACACTAGACTAGTCTCCCATTATCCATGAGGATCTGCTCACACTAGACTAGACTTCCATTATCTCAGAGTACCTCCTCACACTAGACTAGTCTCTCATTACCCCAGGTTCACACTAGATTAGACAACCATTATCCCTGAAGACCTGTTCACACTAGATTAGACAACCATTATCCCTGAGGATCTGCTCACACTAGACTAGACTTCCATTATCTCAGAGTACCTCCTCACACTAGACTAGTCTCTCATTACCCCAGGTTCACACTAGATTAGACAACCATTATCCCTGAGGACCTGTGCACACTAGATTAGACAACCATTATCCCTGAGGATCTGCTCATACTAAACTAGACCCCCATTATCCTACAGAATCTGCTCACATTAGGTTAGTCTCCCATTATCCATGAGGATCTGCTCACACTAGACTAGTCTCCCATTATCCCAGAGGACTGCTCACACTAGACTAGTCTCTCATTATCCCTGAGGACCTGCTCACACTAGACTAGACTCTCATTATCCCAGAGGATCTGGTCACACTAGACTAGTCTCTCATTATCTCTGAGAACCTTCTCATACTAGACTATTCTCCTATTATCCCAGAGGACCTGCTCACACTAGACTAGTCTCCCATTATCCCTGAGGACCTGCTCACACTAGACTAGACTCTCATTATCCCAGAGGATCTGGTCACACTAGACTAGTCTCTCATTATCTCTGAGAACCTTCTCATACTAGACTATTCTCCTATTATCCCAGAGGACCTGCTCACACTAGACTAGTCTCCCATTATCCCTGAGGACCTGGTCACACTAGACTAGTCTCCCATTATCCCAGAGGACCTGTTCACACTAGACTAGTCTCCCATTATCCCTGGGGACCTGGTCACACTAGACTAGTCTCCCATTATCCTTGAGGATCTGGTCACAATAGACTAAACTCCCATTATCCCTGAGGATCTGCTCAAGCTAGACTAGTCTCCCATTATCCCAGAGGACCTGCTCACACTAGTCTACCATTATCCCAGAGGATCTGGTCACACTAGACTAGTCTCCCATTATCCCTGAGCACCTGGTCACACGAGACTAGTCTCCCGTTATTCTTGAGGACCTGGTCAAACTAGACTAGTCTCCCATTATCCCTGAGGACCTGGTCACAGTAGACTAGACTCCCCTTATCCTTGAGGATCTGCTCACACTAGACTAGTCTCCCATTATTCCAGAGGATCTGTTCACACTAGACTAGTCTCTCATTGTCCCTGAGGACCTGCTCACACTAGACTAATCTCCCATTATCCCAGAGGACCTGCTCACACTAGACTAGTCTCCAGTTATTCCTGAGGATCTGCTCACTATAGACTAATCTCCCATTATCCCTGAGGATCTGCTCACACTAGACTAGTCTCCCATTATCCCTGAGGAACAGGTCACACTGGATTAGTCTCCCATTATCCCTGAGGACCTGGTCACACTTGACCAATTTCCCATTATCCCTGAGGACCTGCTCACACTAGACAAGTCTACCATTATCCCAGAGGACCTGCTTACACTGGACTAGTCTCCCATTATCCCAGAGGACCTGCTCACACTAGACTAGTCTCCCGTTATCCCTGAGGATCTGCTCACTATAGACTAGTCTCCCATTATCCCTGAGGACCTGCTCACACTAGTCTAGACTCCCATTATCCCTGAGGATCTACTCATACTAGACTAGTCTCCCATTATCCCAGAGGACCTGCTCACAGTAGACTAGATTTCTATAATCCCAGAGGATGTGCTGACACTAGACTAGTCTCCTGTTAACCTTGAGGACCTGGTCATGCTAGACTAGTCTCTGGTTATCCCTGAGGACCTGGTCACACTAGACTAGACTCCCATTATCCCTGAGGATCTGCTCACACTAGACTAGTCTCCCATTATCCATGAGGATCTGCTCACTATAGACTAGTCTTCCATTATCTATGAGGACCTGCTCACACTAGACTAGACTCCCATTATCCTAGAGGATCTGCTCACACTAGACTAGACTCCCATTATCCCAGAGGACCTGGTCACACTAGACTAGTCTCCCATTATCCCTGAGCACCTGGTCACACGAGACTAGTCTCCCGTTATTCCTGAGGACCTGGTCAAACTAGACTAGTCTCCCATTATCCCTGAGGACCTGGTCACAGTAGACTAGTCTCCCCTTATCCTTGAGGATCTGCTCACACTAGACTAGTCTCCCATTATTCCAGAGGATCTGTTCACACTAGACTAGTCTCTCATTGTCCCTGAGGACCTGCTCACACTAGACTAATCTCCCATTATCCCAGAGGACCTGCTCACACTAGACTAGTCTCCAGTTATTCCTGAGGATCTGCTCACTATAGACTAATCTCCCATTATCCCTGAGGATCTGCTCACACTAGACTAGTCTCCCATTATCCCTGAGGAACAGGTCACACTGGATTAGTCTCCCATTATCCCTGAGGACCTGGTCACACTTGACCAATTTCCCATTATCCCTGAGGACCTGCTCACACTAGACAAGTCTACCATTATCCCAGAGGACCTGCTTACACTGGACTAGTCTCCCATTATCCCAGAGGACCTGCTCACACTAGACTAGTCTCCCGTTATCCCTGAGGATCTGCTCACTATAGACTAGTCTCCCATTATCCCTGAGGACCTGCTCACACTAGTCTAGACTCCCATTATCCCTGAGGATCTACTCATACTAGACTAGTCTCCCATTATCCCAGAGGACCTGCTCACAGTAGACTAGATTTCTATAATCCCAGAGGATGTGCTGACACTAGACTAGTCTCCTGTTAACCTTGAGGACCTGGTCATGCTAGACTAGTCTCTGGTTATCCCTGAGGACCTGGTCACACTAGACTAGACTCCCATTATCCCTGAGGATCTGCTCACACTAGACTAGTCTCCCATTATCCATGAGGATCTGCTCACTATAGACTAGTCTTCCATTATCTATGAGGACCTGCTCACACTAGACTAGACTCCCATTATCCTAGAGGATCTGCTCACACTAGACTAGACTCCCATTATCCCAGAGGACCTGGTCACACTAGACTAGTCTCCCATTATCCCTGAGCACCTGGTCACACGAGACTAGTCTCCCGTTATTCCTGAGGACCTGGTCAAACTAGACTAGTCTCCCATTATCCCTGAGGACCTGGTCACAGTAGACTAGTCTCCCCTTATCCTTGAGGATCTGCTCACACTAGACTAGTCTCCCATTATTCCAGAGGATCTGTTCACACTAGACTAGTCTCTCATTGTCCCTGAGGACCTGCTCACACTAGACTAGTCTCCCATTATCCCAGAGGACCTGCTCACACTAGACTAGTCTCCAGCTATTCCTGAGGATCTGCTCACTATAGACTAATCTCCCATTATCCCTGAGGATCTGCTCACACTAGACTAGTCTCCCATTATCCCTGAGGATCTGCTCACGCTAGATTAGTCTCCCATTATCCCTGAGGACCTGGTCACACTAGACCAATTTCCCATTATCCCTGAGGATCTGCTCACGCTAGACTAGTCTCCCATTATCCCTGAGGAATGGGTCACACTAGATTTGTCTCCCATTACCCCTGAGGACCTGGTCACACTAGACCAATTTCCCATTATCCCTGAGGACCTGCTCACACTAGACAAGTCTACCATTATGCCAGAGGACCTGCTTACACTGGACTAGTCTCCCATTATCCCAGAGGACCTGTTCACACTAGACTAGTCTCCCGTTATCCCTGAGGACCTGCTCACACTAGACTAGACTCCCATTATCCCTGAGGATCTACTCATACTAGACTAGTCTCCCATTATCCCAGAGGACCTGCTCACAGTAGACTAGACTTCTATAATCCCAGAGCACGTGCTCACACTAGACTAGTCTCCCGTTAACCCTTAGGACCTGGTCATGCTAGACTAGTCTCTGGTTATCCCTGAGGACCTGGTCATGCTAGACTAGTCTCTAGTTATCCCTGAGGACCTGGTCACACTAGACTAGACTCCCATTATCCCTGAGGATCTGCTCACACTAGACTAGTCTTCCATTATCCATGAGGATCTGCTCACTATAGACTAGTCTTCCATTATCTATGAGGATCTGCTCACACTAGACTAGTCTCTCATTATCCTAGAGAGGATCTGCTCACACTAGACTAGTCTCCTATTATGTCTGAGGATCTGCTCACACTAGACTAATCTCCTATTATGTCTGAGGATCTGCTCACACTAGACTAGTTTCCCATTATCCATGAGGATCTGCTCACACTAGACTAGTCTCGCATTATTCCTGAGGACCTGTTCACACTAGACTAGTCTCCTATTATGTCTGAGGATCTGCTCACACTAGACTAGTCTCCTATTATGTCTGAGGATCTGCTCACACTAGACTAGTCTCCTATTATGTCTGAGGATCTGCTCACACTAGACTAATTTCCCATTATCCATGAGGATCTGCTCACACTAGACTAGTCTCGCATTATTCCTGAGGATCTGCTCACACTAGACTAGTTTCCCATTATCCATGAGGATCTGCTCACACTAGACTAGTCTCGCATTATTCCTGAGGACCTGTTGACACTAGATTAGACAACCATTATCTTCGAGGATCTGCTCATACTAGACTAGACCCCCATTACCCTACAGAATCTGCTCATATTGGGCTAGTCTCCCATTATCCCAGAGGACTGCTCTCACTAGACAAATCTCCCATTATCTCTGAGGACCTGGTCACACTAGACAAGTCCCTCATTATCCCTGAGGACCTGGTCACACTAGACTAGTCTCCCATTATCCTAGAGGACATACTTACACTAGACTAGACTCTCGTTATGCCAGAGAAACTGCTCACATTAGACTAGTCTCACATTATGCCTGAGGAACTGTTCACACTAGACTAGTCTCCCATTATCCATCAGGAACTGCTCACACTAGACTAGTCTCCCATTATCCATCAGGAACTGCTCACACTAGAGTCTCTGAAGCAATTTTGGAGCACATTTAAAGGTCACAATTCACCTGAATCGTTGATAAACAGATATCAAGGAGGAAAATTAACCACATGACATGTTTTTGCTTAAAAGAGAACAAGTCCAAAGTGAGCTTACACAAGAATGTGTATGTTCTTTCTGCAACTTACACTTTACATATGCACCTGTATTAAATTGCACATGCTATGTGCTACACACTGGGGTTGATTTACTAAAACTGGAGAGTGCAGAATCTGGTGCAGCTGTACATGGCAGCCAATCAGCTTCTAACTTCAGCTTGTTCAATTAAGATTAGACAAAAAAATCCTGGAAGCTGATTGGTTACTATGCAGAGCTGCACCAGATTTTGCACGCTCCAGTTTTAGTGAATCACATCCAGTGTCTTGCAGCTTCAGAGTGTGCATTACACTAGAAATCAGCATTGTAACCTTCTGCAATCCTCTCAACATTAGAACATTGTCATTTTCCACTTCTAAGGAGGGGTATAATAAATACACACTTGCAACGGGGTACTTCACATAAGGAAACCCTCACTTGGGGTATTAGCTAATAATTGGTTTTATAAAGCAGAACACCATCAGTGACTACTCAGAGAGGCTTCTTTTTGAACCCCTGATTTGTATATTTTGCCATTCATCCACTAATCCTAGTGGGGCCTGTAAGGTAGGAGTGCGTTTCGAAGCAATAGGCACATGTGTGTCCATGGGTAGAAATGGGGGTGCTTCGAAACGCACTCCTACCTTACAGGCCCCACTAGGATTAGCGGACGAATGGCAAAATATACAAATCAGGGGTTCAAAAAGATGAACACCTGACACGCACACTCTCACTCAGACAAATGCCAAGCATGGTGGACACAAAAATGGCACTAGAAGGATTACAGGCAATTATTGGTACAGTTTGACTTTAGAAACAAGGGACTGCCCTGCACAAATCAGGACATCTGTATGGTGTGTATAGTACTGCTCTATAAAGCCACTCGGAGTGGTAAACCATAGTAGCCTATAGTAACCATAGAAAACCTCAGTATCCCATAGTAGCCTATAGTAAACCCTAGTAGCCTATATTACCATAATAAGCCATAGTAGCCTATAGCAAACCACATAAACCATAGTAACGCACAGTAACCATAGTAATCCAAAGTTCTTTAGCAACATATAGTGGTCTATCGTAACCCCTAGTAGCTTATATTACGATAACAAGCCATAGTAGCCTACAGTAACCCATATAAACCATAGTAATCCACAGTTCTTTAGCAACCTATAGTGGACTATTGTACCCATAGTAACCATATTAATCCACAGTAGCAATTTAGCAACCCATTGGGGTTGATTTAGTAAGAGTGGAGAATGCAAAATTTGGTGCAGCTGTGCATGGGAGCCAATCAGCTTCCAGATTTTTTGTCAAAGCTTCACTGAACAAGCTGAAGCTAGAAGCTGATTGGCTACCATGCGCAGCTGCACCAGATTTTGCATTCTCCAGTCTTAGAAAATCAACCCCATAGTGATCTATATTAACCCACAATTACCTACAGAAACCCACGGTTACCCATAATAGCCTATAGTAACCCAGCGTTACCAAAAGCAGCCTACAGTAACCCAGAGTTACTAAAGCAGCCTATAGTAACCCAATGTTACCAAAAGCAGCCTATAGTAGCCCAATGTTACCAAAAGCAGCCTATAGTAGCCCAATGTTACCAAAAGCAGCCTATAGTAGCCCAATGTTACCAAAAGCAGCCTATAGTAGCCCAGTGTTACCAAAAGCAGCCTATAGTAGCCCAGTGTTACCAAAAGCAGCCTATAGTAACCCAATGTTACCAAAAGCAGCCTATAGTAACCCAATGTTACCAAAAGCAGCCTATAGTAACCCAATGTTACCAAAAGCAGCCTATAGTAACCCAATGTTACCAAAATCAGCCTATAGTAACCCAATGTTACTAAAAGCAGCCTATAGTAACCCAATGTTACCAAAAGCAGCCTATAGTAACCCACAGTTACCCATATTATCCCATTATATCCCGCAGCTTTCCATTGTAACTTGTAGAAACCCACATATACCCACAGTAGCCTATAGTAAGCTAAACGAACCCACGGTTACCTATAGTAAGGTGTACTAACCCCCAGTTACCCATATAAACCCACAGTTGCCCATAGGAGTCTATAGTAACCCACAGTAGCCTTTAGCAACCCATAGTTATCTATAGTAAACCACAGTTACCTATAAAAACCCACAGATACCTATAGTACCCTGTAGTTACCTATAGAAACCCACAGTTACCCATATAAGCCTATAGTAACCCACAGTTTCCTATGGTAAGCTATACTAACCCACAGTTACTCATAGTAACCTATAAAAACCCAAACACACCCATAGTAGCCTATAGTCACCCATAGTTACCTATAGAAACCCAAAGTTACCAATAGGAGCCTAAAGTAACCCACAGTTACCTATAGTAGGCTATACTAATCAACAGTTACCCATAAAAGCTTATAGTAACCTACAGTTTTCTATAGTAAACAATACTAGCCTACAGCAACTCATAGAAACCCACAGTTACCCATATGAGTCTATAGTTTATAGTAACCCACAGTAGCCTTTAACAACCAATAGTGATCTATAGAAACTCACCGTTACCTATAAAAAAAAACGTAGTTACCTACAGAAAGCCACAGTTACCCATAGAAGCCTATAGTAGCCCACAGTTTCCTATGGTAAGCTATACTAACCCACAGTAACTTATAGAAACCCACAGATACCCATAGAAGCCTATAGTAGCCCGTAGTTACCTATAGTAAACTTTATAAACAAAAAGTTACCAATAGGAGCCTAAAGTAATGCACAATTACCTATAGTAGGCTATACTAGTCCACAGTTACCCATATTAGCCAACAGTAACCCACACATACCCCCCACTGACCGACAGTTACCTATAGTAAGCATTAATAATCCAGTTACCGATAGAAGCCTATAGTAACCCCCAGTTTCTGATAGGAGTCTATAGCAACCCACAGTTACCTATAAAAACCCACACATACCTATAGTAATCTATAGTAACCCACACATACCCCTAATGACCGACAGTTTCCTATGGTAAGCTATACTAACCCACATTTACTCATAGTGATCTATAGCAACCTATAAGAACCCACAGATACCCATAGTAGCCTGTAGTAACCCATAGTTAACTATAGAAACCCAAAGTTACCGATAGGAGCCTAAAGTAACCTACAGTTACTTATAGTAGGCTATACTAGACCACGGTTACCCATAAAAGCTTATAGTAACCTACAGTTTCCGATAGGAGTCTATAGTAACCCAAAGTAGTATTTAGCAAACCATAGTGGTCTATAGAAACCCACAGTTACCTAAAGGAGTCTATAGTAACCCACAGTTTCCTATAGTAAGCTATACTAATCCAAAGTTACCCATAGCAGCCTATGAGGGACCCACAGCCTATAGTAGCCTATACTAATCCATAGTGACCCATAGATACCCCCAGTAGTCTATACTAATCCATAGTGACCCATAGATACCCCCAGTAGCCTATACTAATCTATAGTGACCCATAGATACCCCAGTAGCCTATACTAATCTATAGTGACCCATAGATACCCCCAGTAGCCTATACTAATCTATAGTGACCCATAGTACCCCCAGTAGCCTATAATAATCTATAGTGACCCATAGATACCCCCAGTATGCTATACTAATCTATAGTGACCCATAGATACCCCCAGTAGCCTATACTAATCTATTGTGACCCATAGATACCCCAGTAGTCTATACTAATCTAT
>BLSH010484901.1:372340-383210 GCA_018402905.1 Glandirana rugosa | reverse complement strand
CATTTGGGGGGTATTTGTACTTTCCTGGCTTGTTAGGGTCTCAAGAAATGAGATAGGCCGTCAGTAAATCAAGTGTGATCAATTTTCAGTGATTGGCACCATAGCTTGTAGACTCTATAACTTTCACAAAGACCAAATAATATCCACTAATTTGTTTTTTTTTTTACCAAAGATAGGTAGCAGTATAAATTTTGGCCAAAATTTATGAAGAAAAATTACTAATTTGCAAAATTTTATAACAGAAACGAAGAAAAATTCATTTTTTTACAAAATTTTCGGTCTTTTTTTAATTATAGCGCAAAAAATAAAAAACCCAGAGATGATTAAATACCACCAAAAGAAAGCTCTATTTGTGTGAAAAAAAGGACGCAAATTTCATATGGGTACAATGTTGCATGACTGAGTAATTGTCATTCAAAGTGTGAGAGCGCTGAAAGCTGAAAATTGGTCTGGCTGTTAAGGGGGTTTAAGTGCCCAGTTGTCAAGTGGTTAATTATATAAATAAAAACATGCAAATGCCAAAAAAGACATGTTTCCTCCAACACCACATGAAAAAAGTACAGATACGTAAGTCCGATCACCCTTTTGCCAGTCCTTATTTGATTACTACATGTCGGTTTGGCTCTTATTGTAGCCTCCCCCACACATGTCACTTTCTTATACATCTCCACGCCTTCACCTACAAGTCCTTTTGTCCTAAGAGAACTGTCTGCCACCCCTGCTACCTTTATTTTACAGGAGCTTGGTTTGGATTTCTTCAGTGCACTTTGGTCAACGTCCATTCATGTTGACTACACACATTATCCAATCTTCAGGATCTTGAGCCTCATCCCCACATTATGGACTGTGGCCCCTCATCTTGATATCCTATGTGTCTAACTTAGAGTTACATGAGCCCTGTCTTCATTGCCCCAGTATTCCACACATGCTAAAGTTCTATTCCTTTGTCTTGGAGCTCATTTATGCATGATGGTGTGATGGGATGGATGTGAGCGTGGTTGATGTCCGGACCCCCCCCTTTTTGGTTTTATTTTTCTGTTTTGTGTATAATTGCAGTGTTTTTGCACAATCACTTTTCTAGTCACATGCCATAGTGACGTTTTCATGTAGTGTTGGAGGAAACATGTCTTTTTTGTCATTTGCATGTTTTTATTTATATAATTGATAAATCATTTTGATACTTTTTGATATATTTTTTGCTTTTGTGTCTCTGTCCATACACCCCGGAGGCTTCATAGTGGTACTTTTTTGGACAGCCTTACGTGCTGTGCATTTAGTCTGATATGTGATGTTCTTTTGCCACTTGCCCCAGGTCTACTAATGTTTATCCTGAGTGGGTCTCATTTATTGGACGTAATCATTTTTATAGGTCCTTGGTTCATCATAATTTTGAAAATGCTAGTTACCTGGCTGTCTTGCTGACCCATGCTTAAAGCGTAACTCCACTTTTGTTGAGAAAAAAAACATTCCCCTCTGGGTGACCTATGCACATTGCAGGGATTATAACACTTTGTTGCAGATTCCTACCTTGTGTTATTTTGAAGAAACCCCTCTGTGCTTTTCTGTGCCTCTGTGCTGAGTGGGTCTACTGGGAGTGGTTTCATAATTAACTGTCAGGTGTACAGCTGCAGGACACTAATGAGGAAATCTGCTGGACCTGCATCCCTTTAGACATGTTCATATTGAAATTATCTCTCCAAAAATGACATTTGTGTTTCAGGGGATGCCTGAAATCTGACTTGTGACTTAGTGCAGACTTCTGGGAAAACTGCTGATCCAATCACACAAGCAGGAAATGATGTTTCTGGGGAGTGATCAGTACACACTTTGTGTGCAGAACACCTCCAGGTAGCCATATTGCAATGCATTCTCCAAAAATTACAGAGCTGCAGATTTAAAAGAAAAAGTCATTTTTAATGGCATTCAATTACAATATGATTATTGTTGCAATTATATGCGCTATATTATTTTTTCTTTATTTTGCTATTTTTTCCCCACAAAAGTGGAGTTACCCTTTAGCCACATTTAGAGTCTTTATCTAGGATGAGTATGCAGTATCAAAAAGTCAGAAGTCCTTTTCCAGATGAGGCTGTGTCCATATGTGCTTAGATTACTCTTGCTCAGCCCTAATGGTTAAACGAGAAATCAATTCAAGATTCCTTCCAGAATACCCATGTGGTGATCTCAGTTGATTGGATGTGGTTACTGTTCTGCTGAAAATTTGCCACCCAGTCCTTTTAAAATTTTAATTTGAAGATTGTGGAGCAAGGTGGTGCCGACAGGGCAATACATGGCTCAAAGTTTGACCGATTCAGCAGGTTTTGGATGGAATTTGAGCCATGTATGGCTAGTCGAAATGTGAGCATTGAAGCTGGGTGATTATATCAGCCAGGCAACTAGCAATTTCACTTTGAGAGGCCAGCAGTTGCACTCCGTGCTTCACCCATTACATTGTTACTTCAAAGAGTTAAGGTCTTACAGGTTACACTAAAATGTTTGAAGTGAAAAAAAGTTGGGTACAAATCAGGACAGATCTGTGCTTGTGGCCTGGATCAATATCTTATATCAATATCTTATCTCACTCTGTCTCCCTCTGTCTGCTTATTTCAGTCCAGCGCTAGTCTTCGCCTGACCCTGATACATAATTCTAGTTTATTAACCTTACCCACTGCTGTGATATATATATTTTTTGGTGTTATTTTTATAGAAAACAAAAAGAGTGGTCCAATCAGTCAAGGAGTTGTAGTAATGTCCGTTTTGTGTACCCTTTAGGTGGTGGTGAGGGGGGGGATTATTTTTGCTGTCAAAGTGGTTGTAAACACTCACATATACCCAATGAAATGACTGGCCTCAGGTGATACAAATTTGAAATAAATCCTCCTACATGCGTTGTACCGGTTTATCTGCAGGTTCTCTTCTATGCATCCATTCCAAGTACATAATTTGTCTAAGTCTGAGCATTCAGAAATCAGGACGGAGAGCACTCTGCAGAGCTCAGTGAGGAGAACTCTAGGAACTGATTGTAGGGAAGGGACACACCCCCTTCACACAGCACATGGAACACAGCTGAGGTGGTCTATCATAGGCTGTGTGCTGTAGCTCCCCCCGTCATCTTTTTTCATTTGGTGTCAGAAAAACTTGTCCTGAAGTGACTAATGCAGATAGCAGAGGAACAAGGCGGCAGCAGACAGAAATGACACTTAGTACTCTGGATTGATACAAGAACATACTATAGAGGGATGCTTTGTTCATATTTCGTGTCTGAGGTTTACAACCACTTTAACCCCCTCATATCCGCACTATAGCTGAATGACAGCTACAGCCTGGATCTTCTTTGCCGGGAGGCCGTCAATAGACGTCCTCCCCTTTGCACGCTCCCCATGCGCCCGTGAGGGCGCGTATCAAGGAAAACTGTGATCGCCATGTTCCTTGGACACAGCCAATCACAGATCATGGTAAATGGCCAATCACAGTGGCCATTTACCATGTGATTGCTGGGTTCAATGAGTGATGATCTCAAATGTAAACATATGAGATCATCTTTCATTGCTGGCTCTCTCTCCTCACACAGAGATCGTGTGTGAGGAAAGAGATAGATCTGTGCGTTACCGGTAAGTGATTATTGTCAAGTCTGTGCCAACTGTTACTGTGCCAACATCAGTGCCCAAACAGTGCCAATCAGTGTCACAGTGCCCATCAGGGTCATTGTCAGTGTGTCACAGTGTCCATCAGGTCAGTGTCACAATGCCCATCAGCATCAGCGTCCTCACTGCCAATCAGTGCCACAGAGCCCATCAGCATCAGTGCCCATCAGTGCCAGTCATAAGTGCCATCAGTGTTACAGTGCCGCAGTGTCACCGTGTCATCAGTGCACATCTTTGCCATCTGTGCCCATCTGTGCCAGTCATCAGTGCCAGTCACCAGTGCCCATCAGTGCCAGTCAACAGTGCCCATCTGTGCCGCCCCATCAATGCATATCTGTGCCATCAGTCAAAAGTGCACATCTGCGCTATCAGCCATCAGTGCACATCTGTGCCATCAGTCATAAGTGCCATCAGTGCTACAGTGCCACAGTATCACAGTGTCATTAATGCACATCTGTGCCATCAGTCATCTGAGCCATCGGTCATCTGTGTCCCATCATCAGTATATATCTGTGCTGCCTCATCAGTGCACATCTGTGCCATCAGTCACCAGTGCCCATCTGTGCCGCCTCATAAGTGCACATCTGTGCCGCCCCATCAGTGCACATCTGTGCCATCAGTCAAAAGTGCACATCTGTGCCATCAGCCATCAGTTCACCTCTGTGCCATCAGTCATAAATGGCATCGGTGCTACAGTGCCACAGTGTCACCGTGTCATTAGTGCAATGAAAAGAGATGAAAAGGAAATTTAAAAACGTTGCCCAGCTGCTCCAGACAAACCCCAACCTGGTTCACCAAAGCATAAAATTGTACAACAGGCTGCGCTAAATGAAGGTGACAGCTTGACACTGTCTATATTAACATTAACTTATAGGTTCTCTAAGTACCTTTAGTCAACACACGTAGCATAAATGTATGGCAGGCAACACCATTAGGAGTGGCAGATTTAAACTGTTAGAACCAAAACATGTCCTGCGGACATCATGTGTATTTAAGGCTGAAAATTAAATAAGTGTGTATGTCATGGAGGACATACACATGCACATACACCTGGATACTGTAAAGAAACACGGAAGTTCCATGTGGCAGGAAATAGAAGACATTACTGGACAAAGCAGCAGAGGAGAGTGGGGAAAGATGCGCTGACGTCACTGCCTACGATTTGCATATGAGAGCCGGCTGGTTCATTGTTTTTGATTCCTGCTTTTATTGTAAGTGCAAACCATTTATATTTTTTAATAAATTACCAAACGATATCACACTATTGGGATCCCTCTCTTTTATGGTACACATCGGAGGTAACCCGCTCCACCCAGGAAGCTGTGGGACAAGTTCCCATACCCTGTAGTGGGGTCCCCGGTCCAGCGAGATCCAGTTACATCCTGGTGACACGCCCATGATCCCTTCAGCTGAGAGGAGTCTGTAAGGAAGAGTGCTGATTCGTGACACCAATAGAGAACCCTCCACACCCCAATCCAGGGGACCTGGGCTAGGTGAAAAGCCAAAGCGTCATCTGCGCTTACTTCTGGTAAGCTGCTACCTATTCTACTGGAGGTTTCACATTGGCATTCAGTATCTTCACGTGGTGTATATATTCATTAGAACTCTCATGGTCTGGATTATCGTGGAGTTATTGCATCTGCATTTAATATTATTAATATTATTATCCTTACGAGACTACATTTTTTATTCCAGGACTGTTTTGGACTGTGTTTTTTATAATACTTGTGTGTGCATATATGCATGTCCTTTGGATACATCTTGGTTCTCACAGTTTGAATGTATCTCCACGACTGTTCTGGACTGTGTTTTTTTACGGTATCCAGGTGTATGTGCATGTGTATGTCCTCCATGATATACACACTTATTTAATTTCCAGCATTAAATACACATGATGTCCGCGGGACATGTTTTGGTTCTGACAGTTTATGTTTCAATGTTTTTATTTGATTTTCAAGTTTTACTTTACAAGAAAAAAAAAAGAAAAAAAAGCAATCTTACAGTGTTGTAAAGAAATCACAGCAATACAATGTTCTGTAAGAATCGAACCTTATTCATAACCATGGATATTGCGTATCACATTTTAGTTATCATCACAGAAACTTTGTTTGTCTCTATTGAGATTTCAGTGATGAGGATGGGAGACCACATCACGAGTGGTGTCACCACTGTTTCAGCTTCAAGGGCTAAGTGAACGTAAGGTTTAACAAGTAACTCTTCAACTTTGAACTTTGAAATTTAACCATGTGAATTCCACCGGTCTCCACATTATATGCTATAGTGTGTTGTGCTCCTTCTGCCTTTGTCTATCTATCTGGCCAACCCTCCCAGGACACCCCGTTGGGATCAATTTGTGTCCTGTGAGAATGGCCCGCATTTGGAATGTGGTTGTGCTATTCGCTACATTGGATACTAATTGGCTATAGGAATCGTTCCACTGATCTAGATGTCACCCAGGCGGACCACCGGTGCCAAGAGTTCTGTGCCGCATCCAGTCTCCCCTGGCTGGATGCGTGTACAATCTTGTAGCAGCTGTGGGTGTTGGTTAGATTTATTACATCTATAACTGTTGGGGGAGCTGGGGACTTCCAGAGTTTTGTGATGTTGGATCTGGCTGCCAGTAGGATATGTGTCACTACATTTCTGTGTTTGGAGTGGACTTGGTCTATGTTCAAGTTAAGTAGACCTAGTGCCGGTGAGGCTTCAATGGGGGTATCTGTTATTTCTTGGATATGTCATGCCAGTAGGACTGGATTTTTGAACACTTCCACATTATGTGGAAGATGTCTCCCTTTGCTGTGTGACACCTCCAGCATAGGTCGCTGTTTTTGGTATCGAATGACGCTAACTTGGATGGTGTGAGATACCATCTAAGCGATAACTTGTATGTGAGTTCCCATAGAGATGTGCATTGGGTTGCTTTAAATATTGAGTTGAGTGCCTTGTGCCAATTTGATTCCGTGTAGGATTGTCCTAGGTCTTGTTCCCATTGTAGATGTGCCTTAGATTTGAAAAATTCTTTTTTTGTTTAATGCTGTTGTATATAGTTGGTATGCCTTTGACTTTGGTTGAATGACTGTTGAGGAATGCCCATATCTTGGGGGGTATGGTATACATTTTAGATTCTATAGATTTGAGATATGCCTTTACTCTGAGGAATGTGAAGATTTCCATGTGGGGCAATGAGTATTTATTTTGTAGGGCTTCAAATGGTTTGATTTTGTTTTTCGTTAGTAGATTATGTAAATGAGTTATCCCTCTCGTTTTCCAACTTTTGAGGTTGAGGTCTAGGGCCATTTGTTCAAGAGTTCCTAAAGGGAGGTCGGGCTTAATGTTGCCAGGGTTTAATTTTAGTTTCTCTATTAATAACCTCCATGTGTGTGCTGGTTCTGACAGTTTAAATCTGCCACTCTTAATAGTTTTGCCTGACGTACATTTATTTTACATGTGTATTGACTAAAGGTACTTAGGAGAACCTATAAGGCAATATTAATATAGACAGTGTCAAGCTGTCACCTTCATTTAGCGCAGCCTGTTGTACAATTTTAGTGCACATCTGTGCCATCAGTCAAAAGTGCACATCTGTGCCATCAGCCATCAGTTCACATCTGTGCCATCAGTCATAAGTGCCACCAGTGCTACAGTGCCACAGTGTCACCGTGTCATTAGTGCACATCTGTCATCTGAGCCATCAGTCATCTGTGTCCCATCATCAGTGCACATCTGTGCCGCCTCATCAGTGCACATCTGTGACATCAGTCACCAGTGCCCATCTGTGCTGCATTATCAGTGCACATTTGTGGCATCAGTCATAAGTGCACATCAGTGCCGCCTCATCGGTGCACATCTGTGCCATCAGCCAAAGGTGCACATCTGTGCCATCAGCCATCAGTTCACATCTGTGCCATCAGTCATCAGTTCACATCGGTGCCATCAGTCATAAGTGCACATCTGTGCCATCAGTCATAAGTGCCATCAGTGCTACAGTGCCACCATGTGATTAGTGCACATCTGTGCCATCAGTCATCAGTGCACATCTGTGCCGTCAGTCATCAGTGCCCATCTGTGCTGCATCATCAGTACACATCTGTGCCACCCCATCAGTGCACATCTGTGCCATCGATCAAAAGTGCACATCTGTGCCGCCTCATCAGTACACATTTGTGCGATTAATCATAAGTGCAAATCTGTGCCATCAATCATAAGTGCACATCTGTGCCACCTCATCAGTGCACATCTGTGCGATCAGTCTTAAGGTCACATCTGTGCTGCCTCATCAGTGCACATCTGTGCCATCAGCCATCAGTGCCCATCTGTGCCGCATCATCAGTACACACCTGTGCAGGCTCATCAATGTCTAAAATGCTTTTTTCTGCCGAGGAGGCACACCAAATTCTTAGTGCGCCCGACGAGAGCTACGGGGAGCCCTCAGATTCCTATTCAAATTCAGATTCTGAGTCAGACGTAGATTATGAGCCAGTCTTGAGCAGTGGAACACCGACCATCTCGTAGGAGGAAGATATTCTGCCCGCCAAAAGAAGGCGTTCTGGTTAGCAGGCAGTCAGGGGAGGGCTGGGCCAGGGGGCAGGGAGGCAATTGTCCCCCAGGCCACCCTAACTTACATTCAAAATGGCCGACAGCCGCTGCCCGCTCACACTTTTTTCTTCTTGAGGAGGAAGGAAGCAGGGGCGCAGCCACAAACTAACTGCAGGAAGGGGGGGTGGCACCCAGGGCCGGCTGTGCTGATGGGCACTGGCGAGCCTGCATTATGGGCACTGATCAGATTGCATTTGAAAGGCACTGGTGAGGCTGCATTGATGGGCACTGGTGAGGCTGCATTGATGGGCACTGATGAGCTGCATTAATGCATTCTTTTTGTTAAACCTCCTTTGTTGCTATTAACATTAAATTATGTTACCACATTGTATCATATTTGTCTTGCTTTATAACATCAATATCCTTCTAAAATCAGGTGGGCATGGATGGTAAGCTGATTTGGTGGTTCAATGGGCCACTTGACTGGACTTGCCCCCCAGGCCTAAGGCTGCCAGCCCTCCCCTGCAGGCAGTGGCATCCACCAGCACCAAGAAAGGCCAAGTACCAGTAGGTCCCATGCCAGCCTCCCATATTCTCTTCAGAACCCCAATTCAGGAGAAGCTAGCATTCCCCCTTTCACTGCCCAGCCAGGAGTCCAGGTGGACACGGATAATTTCTCCCCAATCAATTTTTTCCAGTTAATTTTTACGGAGGACATGCTTGCATCAATTGTGGCCCACCTGTATGCAATACAATTTATTGCAAGTAATCCAACTTCCTATTACTCCTGTCCCTTTGAGTGGAGAGACTTAACGGTGGAGGAGTTTAAGACTTTTTTAGGCCTCACATTCTGTATGGGACTAAACAAAAAAAATAAAGTACATTCCTATTGGTCGACCCACCCCATTTACCACATGCCCGTCTTCTCCACGGCAATGTCCAGATCCAGGTATCTAATGATAATGAGGTTCCTTCATTTCAATGACAATGCCCAGTGCCCTCCCCGAAATGACCCAAATTATGACAAGCTTTTTAAAATTTGGCCTATACTAAATTATTTTTCTGAGAAATTCCCCCAATTGTTTAACCCAGACCAACACATATGTGTGGACGAGTTACTTGTCATATTTAGCGGCAGGCTGGGGTTCAAGCAATTTATACCCAGCAAAAGGGCCCTCTATGGGGTGAAAGTATATAAATTATGTAATAACAAAAATCAATCAACGCTATCACATAAAACTTCGAACCAAGCAGCTGTGCACTATAGGTAATTCAATCAAATCCTACAATATTAGTCCAAATAGAAAGAGTGCAGCGCTGATAATGAGAAAGTCCTTCATAAGAGACACCCAGTGTCTATGTGCCGATGAAATGAATAGATGATAAAAGTGCTTCAGTGCCAATCCACCGCCACCATATATGCTAGCAGCTCACCTCAATGATCAGGCTCTTATCACATGAGCCTATACGAGCATGTTGTCCCAATCATGGACCAGTGAGAGCCAATAGAGGGGTGTCACCAAAAAACTTCCAGAGAATGCAATCATGTGTACAGGATCATTCCATAAGTTCCATTGGCATCATATAAAAGAAATAAATATATCTAATGCTCTCCGTAAAATAAAATAATCTGCTTTATCAAAAGTATCTAGATGTACTCACAAACATAGCACTGTAGCCCTGTGCATGGCTTCCAGCTTGTTAAAACACATCGTACAACAATTAGCCTGGAGACAGCAATGGTCACTTCCGGTTTCTGTTTCCGGACGTGTTGCGTTCCAAACACCGGAACTTCGTCAGCGGATGACGAGTGGGATTCATAACACAGGGGTCTCACATATATGAGGGGCTCCAGGATTGTTTTTCTGGATGAAGAAAACATTTTTTGTTTTCTCATTCCCAGATTAGGGTCTGGAGACTCGGAGGCTTCAAAGAGTTTTGGGTGGGAGAAGCCTCTACCCCTATGCCCATTCTGTCCTGAACAAGGCCCCACCTCTGTCTGCTACCTGGACTATGGACCATGTTCCTGCCTACTACCAGGACCAATTTTGGCACTGCTGACACTATATCTAACTTTAAACATTCACTATATTAAATCATAGTAAAAAGCAGCGCTACAATCAATAAATCAATAAATCAATAAACCATAGTGCAAATAATGCAATAATGTGCAAAAAGTTCATGCAAAGCCGCAGCAAAAGTGCCAGTGCAAACTATATGTGCAAGACAAACTGGTGCAAAACTGCGACAATATAAGTGTCCATAAACAGTCCTCCTTTAAGTGTGCAGCATCAATCCTTCATACTTGTTTCCATCACCAAAAAAGACCGCAAAAAAGACCGCATGCAGGTGATCACACCAGAGGCTTACCAGATGTCTGGATTAAAATCGCCTGTAAAAAACCACTACCTTTGTTCATACTTCCTAACTACGACGTGTGAATTTCCTCCTGACAAATACCTGTGAATATAACAGCGTCAAAACGTGGTCAAACAGAACGTGTATATCAAACGTGACCGTGAAAACGACGCCGAAACGTACTTGAAAAACGTGTAATAACGTAATAAACGTGATACCAAATAACTAAATAACTAAATAACTAACATCGCGACGAAAAATGATACTAAATTATATCACTTACAAATTTCAATCTATATCACAGTCGTCACGGTTTTAACCAGGACCATCAT
>BLSH010484901.1:344887-364140 GCA_018402905.1 Glandirana rugosa | reverse complement strand
AAAAAAGATCCACAAAAACCTTTTTACACCTTTGTTTTATTTTTGTATAAAAAGAGTGTGTTTCAACAGGTAAATACAGTCCTTTCCTCTTCTTGGGCATAAAGCTATGCTTCCTTGTGCCACGCGTCCGCGCACGTGCTTTCTTGCCTGCCGTGCTCGCAAGCACGCGTGCGTGCTGGTCCGTCGCGCGTGAGGGTAAGCACTGGTAAGAACGGATGGCAGCGGAGTCAGGAACAAGCCGGTGAATCAAGGAACAGGTAAGCTGATGAACAGGTAACAGGATACTCAGGAAACGCTGTAGACCAAACGGCATTAGTCTCGTGTCACTGCTCTGTTTAAATAGTCCCTTTGGCGCCAAGAATGGTCACGAATGGGAGTGCGCGCTGCCTGGTCGTGCGTGCGCACGAACGCTCGTGCCGTCCGTTCTTTCGTGCACGCGCCTGCGCACCGTGTTCCTTCGTATCGAAATACGGGTTCTTCTCCTTTCCTGACATAAATGGACAACTTTGTGTGAGAAAAATATGTTTTTATTTTGTTTCCACATTTTTCCAAAAACACCTAGAAAAAAAAGAACCAATCAAAAGACTCATTATGCCTCATAGATTATACGTTGGGGTGTTAGCTTTCCAAAATGGGGTCATGTTCTGGGTGTTTCCATTGTCCTGGTGCTCCAGGACCTTCAAAAGTGTAATAGGTGGTTGAGAAATGAGATGTGTAATTTATGGTGCTAGAATGCCTGAAGGTGCTACTTCAATGTTGGGCCTCTATATGTTACCAGGCTGTGGAAAAGTCTCACACATGTGGTATCGCCATACTCAGGAGGAGTAGCAGAATGTATTTTGGGGTGTCATTTTTGCTATGTACATGCTATGTTTTGGAAATATCTTGTAAATGGACAACTTTGTGTAAAAAAAAATGCGTTTTAATTTTTTTCCACATTTTCCAAAAACTTCTGGAAAAAAATGAACCATTCAAAAGACTTATTATGCCTCATAGATTATATGTTGGGTTGTTAGCTTTCTAAAATGGGGTAATATTGTGGGTGATTCCATTGTCCTAGTGCTCCAGGCCCTTCAAAATTTGTGATAGGTAGTCAACAAGTTAGATGTGTAATTTATGCTCCTAGAACACCTGATGGTGCTTCCTGCATGTTGGGCCTCAGTATGTGGCCAGGCTGTGAAAAAAGTCCCACACATGTGGTATCGCCATACTCAGGAGGAGTAGCAGAATATATTTAGGGGTGTCATTTTTGCTATGTACATGCTATGTTTTGGAAATATCTTGTAAATGGACAACTTTGTGTAAAAAAAATGCATTTTAATTTTTTTTCCACATATTCCAAAATTTTCTGGAAAAAAGGAACCATTCAAAAGACTCAATATGCCTCATAGATTATACGTTGGGGTGTTAGCTTTGCCAATGGGGTCATTTTGTGGGCTTTTCCATTATCCTGGTACTCCAGGGCTTTCAAAATTGTAATAGGTAGTCAACAAGGAAGATGTGTAATTTGTGCTCCTAGAACACCTGAGGGTGCTCCCTGCATGTTGGGCCTCTGTATGTGGCCAGGCTATGAAAAAGTCCCACACGTGGTATCGCCATACTCAGTAGGAACAGCAGAATGTATTTTGGGGTGTCATTTTTGCTGTGTACATGCTATGTGTTGGAAATATCTTGTAAATAGACAACTTTGTGTAAAAAAAAAAAAAGCGTTTTCATTTTTTTCCCACATTTTCCAAAAACCTCATAGATTATACGTTGGGGTGTTAGCTTTCCAAAATGGGGTAATTTTGTGGGTGTTTCCATTATCCTGGTGCTCCAGGGCCTTCAAAAGTGTAATAGGTAGTCATCAAGTTAGATGTGCAATTTATGCTCCTAGAACACCTGAAGATGCTCCCTGCATGTTCGGCTTCTGTATGTGGCCAGGCTGTGAAAAATTCTAATACATGTAGTATTGCCATACTCAGGAGGAGTAGCACAAGGTATTTTGGAGTATCGTTTTTGCTATGTACATGTATGTGTTGGAAATATCTTGTAAATGGACAACTTTGTGTAAAAAAAATGTGTTTTCATTTTTTTCCACATTTTCCAAAAACTTCTGGAGAAAATGAGCCATTCAAAAGACTCACTATGCCTCATAGATTATACGTTGGGGGTGTTAGCTTTCCAAAATGGGTTCATTTTGTGGGCGTTTCCATTTTCCTTATTAAGTTAAACCACCCGGGTATAAAACCCTACTGCCATCATCCCTGGACTTGAATTGTCAAAAAAGAGCAATACCCCCAAAAGGTGAGTGGAACTTTTAAGGCAGACTGAGTATCAAGTTATAGTAAAAAATCAACACGTTTAATTGGTACATTAAAAGACAGAGTCATAGAAGAGGACTATGACACCCAATTTATACATAAAAGAAAACAATTGATATGCGATCATAGACAGTAAACTTCTCAGAGCCCGACGCCTTTCAGGATCTTGTCCTTTCTTCAAGGGCACATGTACAGAGAAGTGTGTTCTACAATAGAATACATAGAAATCCTTTAAAAGTTTCAGGATTCTTCGGGGGCACATGTACAGAGAAGTGTGTTCTACAATATAATACATGCAGAAAAACCATCAAGACAAGTTACAAATACCTATTTAGTACTAGATTGAACCCCCCAGGGCACACAGTTATCTATACATCACTCTATTACTTAGGGTAACTGCTGGTTTATATTGAGATGTTCCCCGGGGATCCCTCTTATGTTCCCTCATTAGTTGCCCTTTAATTATCATTGTTGACTGTATAGACTGTATAGATTATGAATAAAATGACATTGGAAATTTATTATCTTGTGCTATCACTGTTCACTATATAGACACTATGTCTGTATTATTACAGGAAATTGTATTATCTGATGTTGTTTCAATCGTTGGTTATAATGTTATGTTTTTTGTTATGATGCATGTACTGTACTACCCCCATGCCATGGCCAGCTATATTTATTTTTCTTTCCTTGCTTAGGTCCCTACTAGGTTACTCTCCTATGCAATTTGGGTGCACTTGGTACTTCCTGTTCTTTCCGCCAGCGCCTTCCCATCCCCCATCCGGCGCACAAAGCCCTCCGATCCCTAGGGACTTTCGAGGATGGCATCGCGGTGATGGGAGGATGTGGGAGGGATTTGGGTCCTTACGGCCCCTCCCCTGCCTGCTCAGCCTATATACCACTCTGTGCGTCGGTGGAGTGGGCGTGCATGACCGTCTTGCATGTTATCATGTGGCGGGGCCGTGCATGCCTACTTCGGGATCCTCCAATAACCGGCCTGGTGCCGGATCCTCACTCCGCCTCTATCTGTCTGGTATAGCAGCATCATGGGTCACGTTTCGTGACACGCGTCGTGACATTATGACGCCGACGATCTCACTGCGCATGCGCCGGCGTCCTTTTAAAATGGCGACGGCTTGGATCAGGCTAATGTGCCGCTTTCCTTGCATGCCGCCGCAGGATCCCATTCTTCTACTCTTACAGGTAAATTTATTTTGCTGCTAAATTTCTGGTTACGATTTTTGTCTCAATCTTATTCATATCTATACCCTTGTTCATGGTTATCTAGTTATCGCTGTGCCGACAGTATTACCCTAGATTGGGACACCGGCGTTGAATCGGTATCACACCGATGTTCCCCACCTGGGGCTATCTAAAGAAACTTGGTAAACATTGATTTTCGGTCTTGTTAACTTTTTTCCCTATTAGCTTTGGTTTTTCAACATATAGGGGTACTGATCTGCCCTCCACCAATTATTGGTTAGGAGGGGCAGACAACTCTCCTGGGGACCTCTCTGTGGTTCGAAGCCCATAGATGGTTGCCATTTAGCTTTTTTCAAGCATTCTTAATATACACTAGGCATAATATGAAAGGCTGTTTTAGTCCACCTATGGGGCCTCATGTTGCCTCACACATGTATTGTGTTAAGGCCTCAGTTGCAACACTTGCTACCTAGCCAGCAAGGGATATTTATAGATATATCTACTATATAGACCTTTGGAGAACCTTTGCTTGTCGGACATATTTGGTTATTACTTTTTCTTCTAATTTGCAGGTACCCCGATCCTCCATTACCCGGCTGGGGGATTTGGGTCAGATTAAACTCCTCTTTTGGTAGTACCTATGCAGGAGTCAGGACTGTCCCACCAGGTTTGGCCAATTCTTGGAAGGCTCAGTGGTGACCGGTGAGGCGTGGCGGCGGCGGATCCCCTCTTTGGATCACCGCCCTATAGGTTGTTCCAACTTAATACGGCCTAGGAGTCTGCTTTTTCATACATGCAAATCATTTACTCTGCTCTTTTCTCCCAAAGGAATTTTTGTAACTTGTCTTGATGGTTTCTTTGCGTCTCTGTACTTTTAAAGGATGTTCAATCCTAATAATAATAATAATTTCTATGTATTCTATTGTAGAACACACTTCTCTGTACATGTGCCCCTGAAGAAAGGACAAGATCCTGAAACGCGTCGGGCTCTGAGAAGTTTACTGTCTATGATCGCATATCAATTGTTTTCTTTTATGTATAAATTGGGTGTCATAGCCATCTTCTATGACTCTGTCTTTTAATGTACCAATAAAACTTGTTCATTTTTTACTATAACTTGATACTCAGTCTGCCTTAAAAGTCCCACTCACCTTATGGCGGTATTGCTCTTTTTTGACATATCAATTTTCCTGGTGCTCCAGGGCCTTCAAAAGTTTAATAGGTAGACAACAAGTTAGATGTGTGATTTATGCTTCTAGAATCCCTGATGGTACTCCCTGCACGTTGGGCCTCCGTATGTGGCCAGGCTGTAAAAAAGTCCCATACATGTGGTATCACCATACTCATGAGGAGTAGCAAAATATATTTTGGGGTTTAATTTTTGCTATGTACATGCTATGTGTTGGAAAGATCTTGTAAATGGACAACTTTGTGTAAAAAAAATGCGTTTTCATTTTTTTCCCACATTTTCCAAAAACTTCTGGAAAGAAATGAACCATTCAAAAGACCCATTATGCCTCATAGATTATATGCTGGGTTGTTAGCTTTCTAAAATGGGATAATTTTGTGTGTGCTTCCATTATCCTGGTACTCCAGGGCTTTCAAAAGTGTAATAGGTAGTCAACAAGTAAGATGTGTAATTTATGCTCCTAGAACACCTGATGGTGCTCCCTGCATGTTGGGCCTATGTGTGTGGCCAGTCTATGAAAAAGTCCCACACGTTGTATCGCCATACTCAGGAGGAACAGCAGAATGTATTTTGTGGTGTGATTTTTGCTGTGTACATACTACCTCTCCCTATACTGGTATGAGATGATTTTATAATGCTAATCTGTCCCTCACAGCAGCGGCAGCATCCTCTCCCTACACTAGTATGAGATTATGTGACATGCAGCGCTACGTGACTCCAGCTTATATCGAGGCTGGGTCACATGATGCACTGGCCAATCACAGCCATGCCATTAGTAGGCATGGCTGTGATGGCTTCTAAGAGCAAACGAGTGAAATGCTTGTTGATTGGCTGCCCTGCAGCTATTCAAAAGGCGCAAAAAAATACCCGAACCCGATCCAAAAACCCAGACTTTTTCTCATATGTCCGGGTTCGGGACACGGACACCCTTTACAGTTCGGGTTCGCTCAACTCTACTCATAGATTATATATTGGGTTGTTAGCTTTCTAAAATGGAGTAATTTTGTGGATGTTTCCATTGTCCTAGTGCTCCAGGACCTTCAAAATTGTAATTGGTAGTCAACAAGTTAGATGTGTGATTTATGCTTCTAGAACACCTGATGGTGCACCCTGAACGTTGGGCCTCTGTATGTGGCCAGGCTGTGAAAAAGTCCCACACATGTGGTATTGCCATACTCAGGAGGAGTAGCAGAATATATTTTGGGGTGTCATTTTTGCTATGTACATGCTATGTGTTGGAAATATCTTGTAAATTGACAACTTTGTGTAAAAAAATAGCATTTTAATTTTTTCCACATTTTCTAAAAACTTCTGTAAAAAATTAACCATTCAAAAGACTCATTATGCCTCATAGATTATATGTTGGGGTGTTAGCTTTCCAAAATGGGGTCATTTTGTGGATGTTTCCATTATCCTGGTGCTCCAGGGCCTTCAATAGGTAGTCAACAAGTAAGATGTGTAATTTATGTTCCTAGAACACCTGATGGTGCTCCCTGCATGTTGGGCCTCTGTATGTAGCCAGGTTATGAAAAGTCCCACACGTGGTATCGACATAGTCAGAAGGAGCAGCAGAATGTATTTTGGGGATTTCATTTTTGCTGTGTACATGCTATGTGTTGGAAATATCTTGTAAATGGACAACTTTGTGTAAAAAAAACATGCGTTTTCATTTTTTTTCCACATTTTCCAAAAACTTCTGGAAAAAAATGAACAATTCAAAAGACTCACTTTGCCTCATAGATTATTTGTTGGGGTGTTAGCTTTCCAAAATGGGGTCATTTTGTGGGCGTTTCCATTTTCTTTTTTTTCCACATTTTCCAAAAACTTCTGGAAAAAATTAACCATTCAAAATACTCATTATGACTCATAGATTATATGTTGGGGTGTTAGCTTTCTAGAATGGGGTGTTTAGTGCGACCAACATACATAAGCCCGCATGGGCACCATAGGACATACACCATATGAGTAGTGTCACAATTAATAAATTGTTTAATTATGTGTCGTTCCCCTGTACTTGTGGAGCAGAAATCAATACGGATCCTGACATCATTACCTGTTAATCTACAGGCCCTACATTTGCCACATGTCCTAAATCCTTTTCTATCGGGCCAGAATGATGCATCACCCCCCCCCCCACCCAGGGAGGGGTCTAATATTTTTTCCACCATAGTATCACCAAAGCTAGGAGCTCTCCTATACACAAAATTGGGTTTGTCGGGTAACACTGATCCTATTATTTTATCCCTCTTCAAGAGATGCCAGTGTTTGGAGGAAATTCTCTCCACCTCACAATATTGTTCATGGTAGTCCGATATAAAACTCCACTGTTTAGTGTTGTCATCTGGATCCTGGTTAGATTTCTCTACTAGCAATTCATCTCTTGATGTCTCAAGTACCTTCTGAATTTCTATATCCAATATTTGTGGTCTATATCCTTTTTGGACGAACCTTTTCTTTAGTACTTCTGATTGCTCCAGGTAGTGCTCCTTGGAGGTGCAATTCCTCCTCACCCTTGTAAACTGACCTCTTGGTATATTTCTTATCCAGGAAGGGTGATGCCCACTACCAATGGACAAATAACTATTTCGGTCCTTTGGCTTAAAATAGACCTTAGTGGCCAGGGCATCACCCTTCCTCAATATAGACAGATCGAGAAAATGAATCTCGGTCTGGCTCACCTGATGTTCCAACTTAATATTATTCCTGTTGATTTTCAGGTCCCTAATATTCAATAAAAGAGGAGTTCAGATCTCTTATTACAAAACACAAAGCAATCTTCCATTCAGCCATAAAGATGTTTGCTAACCTGGGAGCAAACTTAGCCCCCGCAGCAACTCCAGTAGACTGGGCATAAAAGGCATTTTGGAACCAGAAGTAATTGTGCCGTAAGACGAAGTCTAATGCTCTGGCCACAAACACCTTTTGCTCCATTGGAATCTCCTGCCTCTTACTCAAAGCCCAGTTTAGGGCCAACATTGCACCATCATGGGAAATATTAGTATACAATGATGCTATATCAGCGGTTACCAAATATACTGGTTTCCCATTCTCCAATTTAATGTTTTTTAGAGCTCCAAGTAAATCTTTAGAATCTTTCAAATATGCCTTAGTAGCAGTCACACTGGGTTGTAATATTTTGTCCAAATATTCACCAAGCCTTGCTGCGATGGATCCTATATCGTTCACAATAGGTCTAGGTGGTGGACAGTCAGCATTCTTGTGTATTTTAGGCAGTGTATATAATATAGGGATCCTGCACACACTGGGTACCAAACACGCTTGTTCCATTCTATTTAGAGCTCCTATTTTGCTCCCAAAAGCTATCAAGGACTTCAGCTCCCCTCTATATTTATTAGTGGGGTCTTTAGCTAATTTCCGATATGTGTTCTCATCTGCCAACATTTCCAAGGTTTGACCTATATAGAAGGATCTGTCCAATATTACAACTCCTCCCCCCCTTATCGGCAGGGCGAATAATAGTATCTTTTTTAGCTTCTAAACTCTCAATCCCTTCTTGTTACAGATGGGTTCCATATTGATTGATTTCTTTTTTTTTTTTTTTTTTTTTTCCAAAAGGTTTATTGAAAGTTAGTCAGAAAATGGCAATTACATACATTGCATGTCACATAGGGTTCAAACATACATTGAAAGTTGGGTATAAAACATCAAAATATTCTATTACAAGTAAGAGTGCTTCATGAAAATTTTTGTAGGTGGGAGATATGAAATCTAACACTACGGCCATTGGTTATTGTTACTTTTACCAGCAGCTAAGATGTGCGATAGGCTTAGGAAGTTGCTTGTCTCTCATGTTTAAAGAGGTGTGAGTTACAATGAGGCAGGTTTCCCCCACTCTCTCACCGTCCCTCCATCACAGCCGAGTGTGTCCAGCACACTACGTGAGGAAGCGGAGAGAGAGAAGAGGGAGAAGAAAAAAGAAAGGAAAAAAAAAAAGGGGGGGGGGGGGACGTGGTAAGAAGCTATGAGGGGGTGGAGGACAAAGAAAATGGGGGTGTGAATGGCTAGGTTGAAAATTGGGTTATAGTTGCTCATCTGTTAATGTTGTGATGGTCTTGAGATGATAGAGAATTGTTTTTTTTTCTTTCAGGTGGTTCCCACCGAATTGTGGAATCGGCTAGAGTGTTTAAACTTGGTCCAGTTAGACCATATTTTTGCATGCTTGACCGGGGTATCATGAGCTGTAGCTATTAGCTCTTCCATTTCTTCAATTTTTTAAATTAGTTTGTACCATTCCTGTATTTAGGGGATTCTGGTGGTTCCCCAGGCTCTTGGAATACACAGTTTTGCCGCTTTAATCAGATTCATGGTAAGGGATTTGCAGTAGGAATGTGCTTGTGTGGTTTGTAGGTGGAGTAAGAATTGTTTGGGGATTAATGTGAGTTTTTTCCTTGCATTCCCACCAAACATGTAGGAGCGTTCCCGGGGCTGCCTTACATCTCCAGCAAAGGTTAGAGGTGCTATGATTGAGGATTTTTAAGGTGGTTGGGGTGCGATACCAGTGTGAAATAAGCTTGAAGTTGTTTTCTTGGGTGGAGATGTTTATGGAGCCCTTATGTGCATGTTTTTAAATCTGACTCCATTGTTCTTCTGTAAAGTCTGTGTGGAGTTCTCTATTCCACGCCACACAGAACCAGCCTGTATTGCTAGGGGTGTTTGTGTTGAAGAGTGAGTATATAGTGGAGATTATATATTGCAATGGTTTTTTGTTGGAACATAGCTTATCGAACGGTGATAGAGGCTGAGTCAGGTTGCATTTTGTTTGGGTTGTTTGGATAAAATGTTTTATTTGTATATATTTCCAGCAGTTTATTGACGAGTTTGGCCATCTTTTTTTGATGGTATCAAGGGATAAAGCCATCCCATTAGTGGTCAAGTGGTGGATTTGAATGTCATTGTTTGGATCCATTCCTGAAAGTAACCCAGGGAGGAATTCTGGGTTTTTGGTTAAGGGAGTCATAGGTCCAGGTATTGCGGAGATACCTTTGGTTTTCGAAGCTTGTTTAAAGCTGCTTAGTGTAGGGCCTATTAGGGGATGGTCTTTCAGGTCTTTAGGAATCAAGTCATTGCGTATCCAGGGTGAGTGTTGTAGGGGTATGTTTGAGGTGGCCTTTTCTAAGAAAACCCAATTTTTGATTTTGTCATTTGAATTCCAATCTACTATACGTTGTAGATGGCATGCCCAATAATAAAGTTTTATGTCGGGGACCCCCAGTCCTCCTTTTAAGTTTGTAGTGGGTGAGATGAGAGTAGGAGATTCTAGGCTTTTGATTGTTCCAAAGGAATTGGGTGTATGTTTTAATATTTTTTTAAAAAGTTGGGGGTAACGCGATGGGGACAGTCTGTAGTAAGTACAAAATACGTGGGAGAATATTCATCTTGAGTATGGCTATTCTACCAAACCATGAAAAGTGGGGTTTACTTCATTTTTTGAGGTCTTCCTTAATGTTGAGTATTATAGGTGTGTAGTTTTTGCAGTAAAGGTCTGTTGATAGGGTCGTGAGGTATATACTTTAAAACTTAATTGCATCTTTCCGCCAGGTGAATGGAAAGTTATCTTTGCATAATTTGACTAGTGAGGGAGGTAGTGATATGTTTAGTGCTTCCAATTTTTGAAAAGTTAATTTTGAAATTTGAGATATATTGAAAGAGTTTGAAATCTTTTAGGATGTTTGGAATAGATGTGATCGGATTTGTTAAAAACAAGAGTATGTCATCCACAAAGGCGGCTATTTTATAGTGCTTTCCTTCCACATCTATCCCTTTTATGTCAATGTTGCTCCTTATTCTTCTAAGGAAAGGTTCAAGGGTTAGGATGAAAAGGATTAGGGATAGGGGGGCATCCCTGTCGTGTTCCATTTTGGATTGAGAAGGCATTCGATAGGAGACCATTAACCCTCACTCTGGCTGAGGGTTTTGAATAGAGTGCCATTATGAAAGTGATGAGTCTCGGGCCCAGTCCTAGTGCTTGAAGGGTTGTTTTCAGGTAGTCTCAGGCCAACCTATCGAACGCCTTCTCGGCATCCAGTGACAGGAAGAATCCCTGGGATTTCTTTTGGTTTAGCCAATATTGTATGTTCAGTGCTTTGATCGTGTTGTCCCTAGCCATGCCCTGGGACAAAGCCTACTTGGTCTTTATGTATTAGGTCATTGATAAGAGGGAGAATACGATTAGCTATTATTTTGGCGAATATTTTTAGATCGGTGTTTAATAAAGATATTGGCCAGTAACTGGACGATTGGGTTGGGTCTTTGTTGGGTTTAGGAACGACTGTGATATGGGCTTCAAGTAGATTGTGCGGGTGTGAATCATTGTATGCTAGGTGATTAAATGATCGTAAGAAGGGTTGGGCTAATATCTCTGGGAAGGATTTGTAGTACGAGGCCAAGAAGCCATCTGGCCCTGGGCTTTTCCCTGTTTTGATTTGTTTAAGAGCTGACAAGAATTCCTCTTCAGTTATCAGACCTTCTATATTCATGGCCTGCTGCTTGTGAATTGGTTTGGGTGAGTATTGTTTTAAAAATTCCTCTATTATGTTTTGTCTAGGGCCTTTGTGACCAGGGGGTCTAGGTTCTGGGGGTAAATTATATAGATTAGAGTAATATTCCGCAAATTGGTTGGCTATGTCTCTGCTATTGGATATAGGGTATCCTTTAGATGTGTTAATAGTTCGAATTGTGGAATTGGCTTTTTTTGTTTGCAGTGCTCTGGCTAGGTATTTCCTGCTCTTGTTGCTGTGTTCATAGAAAAGTTTTTGTGTAAGGGCAAAGTTTTTCCTGATTTTACGACCTAATTCTTCTGAGAGAAGGGTACATGTTTGGGTAAGCTCTGACAGAATGTGTGCGGCCTTCGTTTTTTTGTGGGATTGTTCCATCATTTGTATTTTTTTAAGCAGTGCATCTATTTTGGCTTGCTTGGCTCGTTTAAGGGCTGTTGCAATAGAGATTAGAAGGCCTCTTATAACACATTTGTGTGTTTCCCATTGGGTAATGGGATTAGTGTCAGGAGTGTCGTTGATTAGGAAGAAATCAGATATACCTTTGTGAATGGTTTCAATGTTTTCTTGATTGGTTAGTAGGGAAGAATCGAGTCGCCATGTTTTGGTGTGGAACAACAAAGAGAATTGTGGGACACCCCACATGGTTTGGACGTTTTTAATGGGCACACCACGAGATAGCAAAGATTGATTTTATAAAAAATAACATTTTATTTATACATAAAAAAAAAAGTACATATACACAAAATATATATATAAAAAGGAGAAATAACGAAAACAAAGGCAAAAGATCCCTGAAGTGTCCTGTAACGCGAACCCCACACGTAGGGTCGCATCAAATGACACGTCAAGGAGCCCCGACCTTTGCACACTATACACATGTATTAGATATTCCAGCCATAATATGTTGCTACACACAGATTTGTAGGAGTCAACGCGTTTCGCTATGAGCTTCCTCAGGGCTCCAAAAATATGGCTGTAAGTTGCAGGAACAACTAGTCAAAGAGAATAGTGTAATTAGCATAAATCAAAAACAATAAAAATTCATGAACTGTATATAATAATTCATTTTAACAATTTGTACAATCCACATACAATTTATAGTATATAGATGCTTACATATGACTCCATGTGGCTCGAGACGGCAATCAGGGGGGCGAGCATAGGGGTTTGTCAAGACCCAGACTCCAAGGGGTTTTTTGTTAGAAATTAGTACAACATTGTAAATACTAGATACATATTTGGATATTTAGAAGAAGACGAGGGAGGAGGGTATTACTAATTAAGTATATATAAGGGCATATCTTTACCTTCACTATGTACTATTGGTACGCCGTGTGATACTCCCTAGGTTGGACCTGAGCCCTCCAATAGGTGCACAGTCATCTAAAAAGAGGTGAAGGAAAATAGGAAAACAAACTTTACTGGTGCCCATTATGCCCCCCAAATTACAATATAGGGCCAAATGCAACCCAACAGACGGGGAAGAGACACAAAGCCAAAAAACATACCCTTAACAACAAGTTGAATCCTTAGGGACGGGGGAGGAGGTGGGGCCCAAACAGGACCAAAGAGGGAAGATAGACATCCAGTGATCCTACTAAGTGCTGACCATATAGGTATCCCACGAGGGGGGAAGAAAAGAGAAGCCGTGTCAAGGGGGCCTTCACTCCCAACGGAGCCCCATTAATAGCAATGCGCAGTGGTATGTCCCTCCCCTTTTGAGTATAAGTAGGATACGTCCTCCTAAATAATCAAAAACGTAAAAGAAATGTATAAGGGCATAACAAACGCGCAATAATAGGCACTGCAACCCCCAGTCCCATGTGGAACCATAGATACCTTGATAGAAACGTTTTTTTGTTGAACCATGCGATAGTCCCGGAAAAGCGGGAAATTACGCCAAGTGGTTTCTACAGAAAAAACATAAAAACAATAGCCGATTGATTAAACAGAGAAGCATTCTGTTTAGGTAATGGTGCCAGCAGACCGCATGTCTCTTACCTTCCTGGTTTGCCTCCTATAGCGTCCCCCGTCACTAACGGATCCTCCCAAGGCCTGGTCTATTTAAACCCCCACCTGGTCATGTGACATGGTCAGCAGCCAGGCAACCAGGGAGCACATTGGCCTCACTGTCAATTCCGAAAAAGACCACAAGATGGCGAGGGAACGTCTGGCGGGGGGAATAACCACAAAAAACGGCTTACCGACCTAGGCCCTCACGAACATGGCACAACACAGGTACAAGTACACGCGGGACAAACACAACCACAATCACAGACCCCCCAACATGAGGCACACAATAAGGGGACTACGTCCTCATGCAACAGACACAACTCACAACCACCGAAACACACGCAGATCACTAAAAACACTACTAGTTACACCTCTGATGTACGGGATGAGCGTCCAGAGACCACGACCTCCCAGACACAAGTTCCAAAAAACGTTCAAACGACCCTAAACCCTTTCGTGACCAAACTTGCACAAGTACCTCCGGACTTAACATCATAAATCTCTCCTCTTACACACTTACTGATGAGGAAAAACAAGTTCTAAGTTTGGGACTTAGTTTTTGTCCCACACAGGATATGGATACATTCGAACTTATCAAGGACATCAATCTATTTGGTAGAAAGCTTATATACAAGTTTTTGTTCGATGAAGAACGAAAACGAAAGAGGGAAGAATATACACAAATAGAACAGTGGAAACAATTCAAGGTTCGTGACTTTCAGGCCCTTAAGGACCTCATGGACCTGTGGGAAGAAAACGAGATACATGCACGTACCCACCCCTCCGCCAGCCCCTCTGGGGAAGCTTTGATAGCCCCAGAGCGGGATGGGGTGGACTCTACTCCACCTTCCTCCCTTCCCCTCCCCCCTTTCCCCCCCTCCTTTCCCACCCCCTTTTCCCTTTCCCCCTCTTCCCCCCCCCCCCCCCATTTGGAGCCCTCTAACTTTGGCCACCCCACGGCCCCAAAAAAGAAATCCACTAAAATTCCTTCCTTAAATACCAACTCCAACGTAGCAGCTTTTGTCACGCAGGTCACCAAAGAAATTGAACATATGAAAAGTGTTAGATACCGAGAAGACAACCTTACTATACAACAAAGACAAGCTCTTACAACACTAAGTAACAATAAAAACATTGTGATCAAACCATCCGACAAAGGGGGGAATGTGGTCTTGATGGACACACAACAGTACAGGGACATGTGTAAAAAGATATTAAATAACAAAAATTGGTATAGAGAAATTTCGCAGGAGTGCGTATTAAAGTTCCGTAACAAATTTTATGACCTTATTGGTTGTGCACATGCCAGAGGCACAATCACTAAGGAGACTCTCGAGTCATTAGGGGTAAAAAACCCCAGAATACCTACGTTTTACGCACTTCCTAAAACGCACAAAAATTTAGAAAAGCCCCCAGGAAGACCAATTGTGTCAGGTGTGGGTGCATATGCTGAGTTAGCGAGCAGACTGGTGGACAGTTATTTACGTCCACACGTATCCTCGCTTCCATCTTACATACAAGACACCCCCGACCTCCTACGAAGAATTGATGGACTTACGGTGCCCCCAAATACCAAACTGGTCTCAATTGACATTGAGGCACTCTATAGTAGTATCCCACACCACAAGGGTCTGGCGGTCACTAGGGAATTTTTGCGTGAAAGACATCAGGACTTTTCCGACTATAATGAATTTATCCTGGCTCTTTTAGAGCATATTCTTACAAGAAACATTTTTTTGTTTGATGGTTCCCACTACCTCCAGGTACAGGGTGTGGCGATGGGGACTTCATGTGCCCCATCGTACGCCAATCTGTACCTGGGGGGGTGAGAACGCACCCTCATATCGGAGGATCGTTACCAAAGGTTTTGGCCTCATATTCTCCTCTGGCTCCGATACATAGATGACGTGATCGTTCTGTGGTCGGGGCCAGAGGAGACCCTTCTGGACTTCTCGAGCCTCAATGTTAATGACTTTAATCTTGCCTTCACTATGCAATCTAGTTTCTCTTCTCTTCCGTTCTTAGACATTCAAATTCTAATTGACCAAACTGGGGAGATTTCTACTACTTTGTATCGTAAGCCGACAGCAGGCAATACAGTGCTACATGCACAAAGCTTTCACCCCCAATCTCTGATCAAAAGTATTCCATACTCACAATACCTTAGATTGAGACGTATTTGCTCTGATGATATAGCTTTTCGTCGAGAGGCTAATGCCCTGCGAGATAGACTCCTGGCTAGAGGATACTCACGCACCCTCCTAAGGAAGGCCTTTAATAAGGCCTCCGGACGTACAAGAGAGGATACACTATCTAGAGCTAAGAAGCCTAAACAAACTGATAGGGTACGATTAATTACCCCATATACAAACCAACATCAACGGATTAAAGTATATAGGACCTAGATGTGAGATTACATATAAGAGGGCAAAATCAGTCAGGGATCGTGTCATTAGGAGTCATTTTAATACTGATTTGGAAACATCTGACCTAAGAGGAACATGGAGGTGTGGCTCATGCAGCTTTTGCCCCTTTATTTATGAGAACCAGACCTTTTATCTGCCAGGGGGAGGGCTCCACACCATAGGACATCATGTGGACTGCCAAACCTTGGGGGTGGTCTACGTGATGTTCTGTGAGTGTGGGGCCTTCTACGTTGGTAAGACCAAACGCCAGTTTTGGCGCCGGATAAAGGACCATGTTTACTATGGCCATAAAAATATTCTGTCCACGCCTATTGGCAGACATCTAAGCCTGTACCATAATAGCGATCCCTCAGTGGTCAAATTCGCAGCCCTTGAAAGGATTTTTCCTAATCCCAGGGGAGGCGAATTTGACAAGATAATTTTACAGCGTGAATCTCGCTGGATATATTTACTTAGGGCCACAGAGGCACCAGGCTTGAACGAAGCGTTTAGTTTTAAGCCCTTCCTATAAAGTTGCGAAATTTATTTTAAGAGCTGTCGCTCCCTGCGTTTGTTTTACCCGGGCCTGTAGCCTGGGGATATAACAACATAGATGTCTTGGATCTAATACTGGCCAACTTTCTGGTTATTACTCTTTTTATTTATTTTTCAGCTGTTGCTTTATTGTTTACATAGTCAGTGGCTCCTTTTGGCTTGTGGGCGTTCAGTCTCTGGGGCGGGCATATGTGTCCCACGTAGGCTTGTATAAGTCCTCTGTTCGGGTGTAGTTAGGAGCAGGACCAGCCGGGCTTCCCCTCCCCAAGTGCGATGAGTTTGGCTTGTGGGATGGTTTGTGTTTGGACCATGGCCCCTCCCCCTGTTGCACACGCCGCGCTTCCTTAGCAGCGCCTGTGTGTAGGGACACACGCCTGGTCATGTGACCGCGCCGCTGTCACGCGGAGGTACGCAGCTTATGGCTGCTGACCATGTCACATGACCAGGTGGGGGTTTAAATAACCCTGGCCTTGGGAGGATCCGTAAGTGACGGGGGACGCTATAGGAGGCAAACCAGGAAGGTAAGAGACATGCGGTCTGCTGGCACCATTACCTAAACATAATGCTTCTCTGTTTAATCAATTGGCTATTGTTTTTATGTTTTTTCTGTAGAAACCACTTGGTGTAATTTCCCGCTTTTCCGGGACTATCGCATGGTTCAACAAAAAAACTTTTCTATCAAGGTATCTATGGTTCCCCATGGGACTGGGGGTTGCAGTGCCTATTATTGCGCGTTTGTTATGCCCTTATACATTTCTTTTACGTTATTGATTATTTAGGAGGACGTATCCTACTTATACTCAAAAGGGGAGGGACATACCACTGCGCATTGCTATTAATGGGGCTCCGTTGGGAGTGAAGGCCCCCTTGACACGGCTTCTCTTTTCTTCCCCCCTCGTGGGATACCTATATGGTCAGCACTTAGTAGGATCGCTGGATGTCTATCTTCCCTCTTTGGTCCTGTTTGGGCCCCACCTCCTCCCCCGTCCCTAAGGATTCAACTTGTTTTTAAGGGTATGTTTTTTGGCTTTGTGTCTCTTCCCCGTCTGTTGGGTTGCATTTGGCCCTATATTGTAATTTGGGGGGCATAATGGGCACCAGTAAAGTTTGTTTTCCTATTTTCCTTCACCTCTTTTTAGATGACTGTTCACCTAGTGGAGGGCTCAGGTCCAACCTAGGGAGTATCACACGGCGTACCAATAGTACATAGTGAAGGTAAAGATATGCCCTTATATATACTTAATTAGTAATACCCTCCTCCCTCGTCTTCTTCTAAATATCCAAATATGTATCTAGTATTTACAATGTTGTACTAATTTCTAACAGAAAACCCCTTGGAGTCTGGGTCTTGACAAACCCCTATGCTCGCCCCCCTGATTGCCGTCTCGAGCCACATGGAGTCATATGTCAGCATCTATATACTATAAATTGTATGTGGATTGTACAAATTGTTAAAATGAATTATTATATACAGTTCATGAATTTTTATTGTTTTTGATTTATGCTAATTACACTATTCTCTTTGACTAGTTGTTCCTGCAACTTACAGCCATATTTATGGAGTCCTGAGGAAGCTCATAGCGAAACGCGTTGACTCCTACAAATCTGTGTGTGGCAACATATTATGGCTGGAATATCTAATACATGTGTATAGTGTGCAAAGGTCGGGGCTCCTTGACGTGTCATTTGATGCGACCCTACGTGTGGGGTTCGCGCTACAGGACACTTCAGGGATCTTTTGCCTTTGTTTTCGTTATTTCTCCTTTTTATATATATATTTTGTGTATATGTACTTTTTTTTATTTTTTTTTATGTATAAATAAAATGTTGTTATTTTTTATAAAATCAATCTTTGCTATCTCGTGGTGTGCCCATTAAAAACGTCCAAACCATGTGGGGTGTCCCACAATTCTCTGTGTTGTTCTGAATCCACGGACGGTGGCACAGTATTCAGGAAGTCCCCTTTGTATTCTCATGTTTTGGTGTGGTTTGGAGTATCAGGGAATGTGAGATAGATAGAGATTTGGTGGTGATCTGATAGGACCATTGCTTCTATTGTTGCCTTGGTGAGCAGGGGTATGTCTTTTTGTGTGATCCAGAAATAATCTATTCTTGAGTACTTATGGTGCGGCGTGGAATATAATGTGTAGTCTTTCATGTCCGAGTGGAGGGATTGCCAAGTATCATGTAAAAGTGTTTCTTGTAATTGTTTTTTTGATCTGACGTAGAGCCTGGAATGGTAGGGAGGAAGTTCTGGTGGAAGTGTCTTCTAGGGGATTTAGGGCTACATTGAAGTCACCTCCCAGGATCAGAATGCCTGTTTTAAATGTTGTTAATTCCATAATAACTTTCCTGAAGAAGGTGACCTGGGTTTTGTTTGGGCTATAGATATTAACAATGGTTATAGGTCTTCCCCATAATGTACCTTTAATGAATAGGAAGCGCCCTTCCACATCAGCTAGTGTGTCTGTTATCTCTAAGGGGAGATTTTTTGAAATAAGGGTTGAGACTCCCTTTGTTGCTAGATTGTTTGTTGCATGAAACACCGTGGGGAAGTCCCTATTGTAGAGTTTAGGGATGTTGTTCGTTCTGAAGTGGGTCTCTTGAATTAATATAATATCTGCTTTGAGTTTTTTCATATGTGTAAGGGGTTTATTTCTTTTTTCTGGTATGTTGAGTCCTTTAATGTTGAGTGAGAGCAGTTTAAGCGAAGCCATTATAACGGGGGGCAGGGAGAAGAAAAAAAAAAAAGGGGGGAAAGTAGGGGAGTTGTTCCAAGTAACCGACCACTGAATGAGACCTGCTCTTCAATGAATTCCATAGGTGTCGGGGTATGTTAGCCTAGACTTGTTTGTCTATGCTGTGTTGGGGGGTAGATGGTCAACTGTGAGCCGCAGAGGCACTATATACTGACTCTATAGTGACAGGGAGTGTGAAGGAGTCTAGGCAAACTGCACATCCGCGGTCCATCTCTGTTTGAATTTACACCTGTGTGCTTAAATTTTAAGGGAGGAGAATTTGAATACTAGAAGGTGGGGGGGGGGGGGGGGACACGTCAAACGGATCT